>CANUEY010017208.1:0-163082 GCA_948099555.1 Croton setiger | reverse complement strand
TATTTAATATATATATATATATATATATATATATATATATATATATATATATATATATATATATAGGTTATCTTGAATAAAGGTGAAAACTTACGTGATGATATTGCATATTAATATGTTAACAGATTGCATTTCTATTTTGGAGAAAACTAATTGCTCTTAAATTAATTAATAGTGATTAAAATATTTTAAGTAAAAGAACAATAGATTAACAAAATAACACTTTTTATTTTTATTTTGGAATAATATTAATTAGTACATAGGTTCTTACATATTATAATTTAATTTTTGTATTTTCAATATTATATATTTTTTCATCATTTCTTCCTCTGTCGAATTATTTACGCATTTCAGGACTAAAAAGTAAAACATCTTAAAAATGAATGATTAAAATATTGAATATTTTACAATATTGTATACTAACAAAATTAATATAGAAGAAAAATTTTACAACTTTTTAATTCCACCTTTTTAAAATATCCAATAGTGAGTGCTATACTTTTATATATTCAAAATATATTCCTCGAAATAACTAAATAAGAAAAAAAGAGAATGACGAAAAAATATAATATTTAAAATATATGAATAATTATATAATATATAAAAATTAATGAGACTAATTAAAAATTATTCTGCAAATAAATCAAGTTTCACGTCAACTATTAAACATTTGCAACGTCAAATATTAGACCCACTTACCCAACAAACCTAACTAACAAACTCATTAATCTGATAACTAATCATTTGGTCATTTATTTGGTTCGTAAATGAAATGAAAGATAAAATAAATTATTTTTTAAAAAAGAATGTGTTTCGGGTTTTTATAAGTATTTTGGTAGAAATAATTATACTTATTCTTCAAAATTTAATAAGTGGAGCCTTTGAAAATTGAAGCTACCTATTGCTTGCAACTTGTATAAACTTTACATTAAATAAGAAATTGGAAATGTGAGCTCTAAAATAAAAAGAAAAAGATTAGACTGCTACGTACTTCAATTGACATGAACCTAACACATTTAATTGTAATTTATATATCAGAAATATATAATTTGGGCAACAATTTTTTTAGGTCAAGATTGAATTAATAATTAATATGAATAGCATATTATTGAGAGGATGAATATTCAAAATTTGATCTTTTTATCAAATCGTACATTGGTATTAATAATTTTTAGTAATGATTCATAGATGGAAATTTCATTTTTAATCATTTCAATTTTCAGTTTACATATGATAATTTTATGAGATTATTTAAAAAATAATTTATTTTGTAGAAAGATTTAGAAATTCATAAATTTGTAATATGAATTATCCATTTGCAAAATGGATATTTGTAAATTTAGTGACCCACTTTTTCAAAATTTATGATTTTGGTGTCTTTTTTATTCACAATCAAATGTTATATCATGCTTATATGGCATGATAGCTGTGATGTCCTTTATTTAGCAGCAAATAGAAAAATGCCACGTGGAAATGAGCTAGTCTACATCATATCATATATGAAAACAAAAACCAAGTACCAAAAATTCCTCTCTCTACAAATCAGAAAAATAAAAATAAAAATAAAAAATAAAAGTTCTTCCTCCTTCCCTTTCTTGTACACTACCACCACCGCCACTACCTCCTCACTCAAATCCCATTTTGAAAAAAAGAAAAGAAAAAATAATATTCCTATCACCGCATCTTTCTCCACCGTCAATCATATCTCCTTCAACAACACGACGACCGGAGGAGCAGACTGATGACAGTTGAAACTACTGATTCTGCCGTGAAGCTCTGCAATCATCGACTTCTCCTTTCTAATCGAATAAGTCATGAGAAATAGCTGCTGCAAAACGATGTCGGTCGACCGACTTTCTTCTTCACTTGAAGAACTTTTCATATCGTTTTCTTTTTCTGTTCAATAATTCCCACAATAGCTTTTTTAACTGCACTTCTTTCTCATTGTTAAGATATTGAGAAAGCTTAACATCCACTTTCACCGACCCGTCTCCCTCGTCATTGTAGAAAGATTGACAGAAAAAAAATCGATGTAGCATATGAAGATGGCTGCTCTTCTCCATAGTGAGTTTAAATTTTGGATTTCTTGTGTTTATATGGCAAATTTGTTCTGGATTTTTTAAATCATTGTTAATTTTTCTATTTTGTGTGTATGAAATCAGATTTGTGCATATGTAAATTTGTTCCGGTTGTTGCAATTGGGCATGGGATAACGACAAAACATTGGCTTGATTCTCTGTAACTTCGAGAGATGGCGACGGAAGAGGAAGGAGGAGGTAGCGGGTTTTGAAACATGGTAGTGGGCAGATTGAGGTACCACGAGGGAAGAAGATGAATTTCAATTTATTTTTTCTTTTTTATGGTGAGAAGGGAAGAGGAAGAAGAAGAACTTTTAATTTTGAAAATGGAATTGATGTTGTGGTGGTGGGAATATTATTATTATTTTATTTATTTATGATTTTCATAATTGGGTTGGTGGTTGATAGAGCAGAAGAGATATTGGTGGTGATGATGGCGGTGGAGGTAGTATTCTTGCTTTTGAATCTTCTTCAACCAATTATCACGTTTTCTTTGGACCATAAATTTGGAAACTTCATTTTCCCGCAAGCCAAACAGAACGTTCTAGAAAACGATAAGAATGCAAAGGGTTAGGAGATCATGGAAAGTTGGATATTGAGACATTGGATTGGTAAGTATAAATTAGAATAAGGTGAAATCAATCTGTTTCCATAAGTTTTGGCCTCCTTTCCTTAAGCAAATCTCTACCCACCAGATTTCAATTCTTTTTTAGCTAATCTCATTTAGGAATGACAAATAATCTACAATATAGTTTTTTCCAATAACCTAACTTTTTCCGATGAAAGATTATGGCGAATCCAATTTTTGGACGAAGTTCTTGGCTATTGCACAATGGAAAACAAATTGATTTCGACCGGAACGGATCGGAATCACGTTGGCCACATGGCAACCTAGCTGATTTTTGTTTTTTTTTTTTAAAAAAAAAGTCAAATATACATTCAAAACTAAACATGATCATTTTTCCTTAAAAAAAATTTTAAAAAATAAAATTGTCCACTAGCTTTTAAACACAAGCCCGTGGGCGTAATCACAAAATGGAAAAAAAGTTTGGACGTTCACATATATACCTAAAAAATGTGGAATATATAAAAATTAGGGAATAGCAAATTTCGGTTATTACCGAATTACCGATCGGTAATTATCGAACCGAATTAATTTGGTAACCGAAAATCGGTAACAGTGATTTACCGATACTAATTATTGGTATTTGGTAGCGGTATAGGTAGATGACTATGAAATTTTCGGTAAATAAATTTATCGAATTACTGAAAAACTAACCGAATTTTGACCCCTTAAAACTATGTTGCATTGAAATTGAATGTGAAATGAATTTATATGTTTTTCACAACGGTGATCGGTAATTACCGATCGGTAATCGGTAATGAAACTAAAAAAATTGTGATGGTAAAATAATGATCGGTTAACCGATTATT
Source organism: Croton setiger (assembly GCA_948099555.1). Classification (NCBI taxonomy): domain Eukaryota; kingdom Viridiplantae; phylum Streptophyta; class Magnoliopsida; order Malpighiales; family Euphorbiaceae; genus Croton; species Croton setiger. Next base: position 159,570 of record CANUEY010017208.1, on the reverse strand, counting down.
AACTGTTCGGTAACAGTAATCGATAACGGTTACCTACTGCTTACCCCTAATAAAAATAGACCCACTTTTTATTTTAATTTAAAAAATGAAATAAAGACAGAAAAAATAGGAAAAATGAGCTCACTAAAATTTAATAGTATGTTTAGACTTTTAATTAAAAAAATTAAAAAAAAAACGAACTCTATTACAATTTTAATACCAAATTTATACAATAAATATACAAATAACTGTATTTACAAAAATAATACAACAGAAATTCAAAATTTGTTTTTATACTCGTATAATAGTACAGCATTAGTTAATATTTTTTTATATTATTTTTATTATAAATTCATTTTATAAATTAAAATAAAAATAAGTATTTATCCAAAATAAAAATAAAAATTATATCCGTTCCTCTCGTATCCAAAAATTTTTTTAATGCGACCCTTTTGGCCCAACCCACATGAATAATGTCGATACGGCCTTGGAACAGCAGAAAGAAACAGCCGAAATCCAAGTGTCAATACGCGAGTAACAAAACTTTAGGGACTAAAGTGAAAATTACCATAATCTCTTTTCTCTTGGTTACTCTACTGTCAGGAGCAAGGAAAGAGAAAGGTTTCGTTGATCAGACTATTCATCAGGAGTCTTTCAAGCTCCTCAAAGTGTAAGGTTAGTCTTTACAAAACTTTCTTTAATTAATTTTCCTTCCCATTTGTTTCAGATCTTTAATTGTAGAACCCATGTATTTTATTTTTTATATATTTGAAGTTTTCTAGTTTGGCAAATCTGGATGTTTATGTTTATCTTGGTCGATTATTTCTTCATAAGCTCGGTACGGTTTGCTTTTGGATAGCGGATGAGAAAGAAGCAGGATTATGAAAATTTTGAGTGGTAAATCACCTGTTTGGTTGCTGAGAAAATCGAAGAAGCAAAGAAAAGTCAAAAGTACGGTTTTCGTTGTTGTTAGTTTTTATTTCCATAGGAATGTCAAATTCTGTGTACATTTTGTTAAATGGGTCATTGCGTGGAAATTTGGTGAAGTGGGGTGAAGGATTCGGTGAGGGGAAACTAATCAAGATTCAGAAATTTCAATTTTTTTTAAATAAAAAATTGAAACTTTCTGTCTCTTTGTTCATGTTAAGAAAATTCTTAAGAATGTCAGAGGAAAGAATTGCAAATATTCATTTTCCTGGATTTTGTTTCAAATCCTACATGAAATTTTCTATTCGTATATTAGAAACCAAAATGTGGCAGCTTAAGTAGTCATTTTTCTGTTGTTCATGTTCGAGTTTTTTTAAAATATTTGATTTTGTTCTTTAATTATGTGATTTTCCATGTGCTGTCTTTATAAGGCTACTGAAAAGTATTAAAAGTTCCAGACTTTATTGTATTAAATCCATCAGATTTTGTTTTCAAATTTGCTGATTGATAATAGTGCTTATTCTAACATTGGCTACCACTGTGTTCACAGGTTCACCTGAATTTCTATAGTTAAGTATTCGCCAGAGGGGGGAAAAATGCTTGTTTTTTAGCAAAGCTGGCGATAGTTGTTTGCTTATTTGCATGTATAGAAGACTGGTTTGAATTGGCTTAATTGCGTTCTCCACTATGGAGCCAATTTGGAAGCTCTTTTATTTGCTGGAGCCTGCTCCTGTTACCTTAATACTAACAGCCTTATCTGTGACATTTGGATCTGCATTTCGAGCTCTAAATTATGGGAAAGAAATGGAGCGGAACCGTGACTTATCTGAAGCATCTATTACATTGGATAGGTCCCAAGCATTAATGATCCCAATAATGAGCTCTTGCAGTTTGCTTCTAATGTTTTATCTGTTTTCGTCTGTCTCGCAACTTCTCACTGCATTCACAGCTGTTGCTGCTGCTTCTTCCCTATTCTTCTGCTTTGCTCCTTATGTTGCCTATGTGAAGTCACATTATGGTTTGGCAGATCCATTTGTATCACGTTGCTGTTCGAAATCCTTCACACGGATCCAAGGGTTACTGTTACTGGCATGTGCTCTCACTGTTGCGGCTTGGCTTGTTTCTGGGCATTGGATATTGAATAACCTGTTGGGAATTTCCATTTGTATTGCTTTTGTGAGTCATGTGCGCCTTCCGAACATCAAAATATGCGCAATCTTGCTTGCTTGTTTGTTTGTATATGACATATTCTGGGTGTTCTACTCAGAGAGGTTTTTTGGTGCCAATGTTATGGTGTCAGTGGCAACACAACAAGCATCAAATCCTGTTCATACGGTGGCTAATAGTTTAAGTCTCCCTGGTTTGCAATTGATTACGAAGAAACTTGAGTTGCCTGTGAAAATAGTCTTCCCTAGGAATTTGTTGGGTGGCGCAGCTCCTGGAGGAAATGGAGCAGATTTCATGATGCTTGGACTTGGTGACATGGTATGACGACCTTTTATTTTGTTGGTGGTTTTGTAGTGCTCTTTCCCATGTTACTGCTCCCTGTGGCTGAACTGGTATCTAGTGGAGGAATAATCCTCGAGGACCTGTCAGTTTAAAACCTTAATTGTTATTCATGATATGCTAATTAAATCTTATTCCCCGATTGCACTTTTTGTTGTTTCAATCATTTCATAATGTGGCATTTCTTCCCCCATAGAAGAAGCTTATGTTATTATTGGACATCAAATTTGCAAGGTGGATTATCCTATAATAAAGGTTTGACATCCATAATTTTGAACATCATGTGATACGTGTATCCTTCACTTTATGTTATATAATTTGCCTTACGTGTGTGTAGTGTACTGTAAATGCATTTGCACTCATGCATTATATACAGACTGGTTGTGTTTTTCACTATTTGAACACCCTTCTGCAACATTATTTGCTTTTAAGATAGAAGTATTGAAAGAAATTGGCTTCCTATTTTGATATGTCCATGCAGGCTATTCCTGCCATGCTTCTGGCTCTGGTCCTTTGTTTTGATCATCGAAAGAGCAGAGAAACTGTGAGTCTCTTAGACTTGCATTACTCAAAGGGTCACAAATACATATGGTATGCACTTCCTGGATATGCCATCGGACTCGTGGCTGCTTTAGCAGCTGGTGTTTTGACTCACTCGCCCCAACCTGCACTGCTTTATCTGGTACTTCTTCTATTTATATTATTATTATATTCAAGTTTCGATATTTCCTTATGATCTTGGCCCCCTGGAAGTTGTTGATTTGATATTTGATATTTCTTCAAATTTTGATATTCGTTTCCCCAATTTTTAACCTGTCAATGGTGAATTTAGGTGCCATCGACTCTGGGACCTGTAATAATCATCTCCTGGGTTAGGAGGGAACTAAATGAGTTGTGGGAAGGAAGCATCCCAAATCTCAATGATAAAGCTCGGCAAATAGAAGTTTAGTAGGCCATTTGTCTTTGCAAAACACAGCTAGAGTTTGCAGGGTCTATCAGGAACTGTAAATTCACTCAGAAGTCCTACGTTAGTAGAAAATTAATGAAATTAATGTTTGTTTTGTACTGCCTATCTTTCTTCATGAATCCCTGAAATATCAAATATCTAGTAATGGAAAGAAAAGAGACGAAATTTATCTGAATCTTGTGCGACCAACAATGCTTTAACCTGACCTACTAGTGTGACTTTAAGGAAGGCATTCCATTAATACTGGTGGTTATGGCTCAGTGTATGAAATGAAACTGGAAACGGGGTTATTTTTTAATCAACATTCTTAGTGTCTCACTAATTTTATTTTCTTTAAATAATTATATTTTAATTAATTTTCTTAAATGTCTAGACCGCTTGGCATCCGGACTTATATTTAATTTACTTTTTTTAAAATTAATATTAAATGAATAATTTAATGTTCGAATCCTAAAATGCTAAATTATGAATTTTAAATATTATATTTATTGTGAATCCTAAAAATTTCTGAAATGAAATGAAAGTTATGTTTTATTGAAAATTAATTTTGTTAAGTAGTTTTTAGCGTTTTAAAATGCTAAATTTTTTTAATGACAATTCCATAATATTATAATGAAAATTATTAAATAATGCTTATCATTTTCTTTCTTATCTTACAGACAAAGAATTTGGATAATACTAGTGAAATATATTTTTTAGTGTCATCATAAAAAAACTTTATAATCCTACAACCCATTTCATTCGTAATCATAGAAAATGCATACGATATATTATTAATAATTTATAATATACTAGTATAGTATATATTTGTAGTATATATAATATATGCATAAAATACATCTAATTAATAATATATACTAGTATAATATATATTAGTATAAATTACATTATTCTGTATCAAAATACCATGAATTAGCTATCAATAATTACTACCGGCTATTAACTAATAATTAGTGTTCATAATTCTGATAACAATTAGTAGAAATTTATTATTTTAATTTTTTTAAATTTACTGTATTATTTTAGTTTTAAAAAGATGATATTAATATATTACATTATTAACTTAATGGAAACATAGATTTACTAGTATATAATCTATTAACTTAATTATTGATACGATGTTAATAAGACAAATATAATCATTTAAATTATCTCATAACTAGTTTGATTTCTTTTAACTGTTTTCATTTGAAATAATGTAACTATTTAAATTATCTCATTTAACAAACAAACAGACTAACCAACTTATAGTTTAAAATAATTACTTATCCAGTAAACTATTGTTGTTTAAACGTAAACATATAATTTTTTATAATTCATTTGTTTTTAAATATAGTTTAATTTTTATTGTTTAAAATATGATTTTTTTTTTACTTAAAATGACCAAAAAATTTAAAAAAATTGAAGGTAAAATATGTAATATCAAAATACTTAGCTTAAATAATAATTATCACAATTTATTTTTTTAAAAATGGAAGAAAAGTTAAATTAGGAAATTTGAAAAATGGGCAATAAAAGTTATTACAACAAATAAGAGTCTTTATACTCAATTCATATGTTTTTGAAACATATCGGTAATTATTGTGTTGGCGAAACTTTTAGAGACTGACACATGTTAAGTATCGGTTAACTCCACTTTAATCTTGCCCTAATTTGTCTTTAATATATCCGAACTTATATTTTTAAATTAAATATTGCATATATTCGCATACTTAATTTTATAACTTTTCTAATTAGAAAAACTAATATGCAAACTCCAGAGCAAAATAGTAATATTATGAATAAATAATTTTTATAAAACAAAAGGCAAGGGTATTGATTTCATATACTAGTATTGCTTTTAAACCGGAAACGTCAGCGTTAACGGTCAAACGGCAAGAAATACCAGAAAGTGCGTAGTTGGGTGTCGGAACTTGACATCCCGGTGAGGTGGGCCTCTAACGGCTGCTAGGACAAGAAATTTAACGGGCAAGATTTACAAAAATATAGACAGAGAGACACTGTAACATCACTCACTGCCTCCCAAACAATTGTAGATAGTGAAAGAATGAGATAAAATAAAGCATCGATCTTTCCTCGTGCTTCCTCCTCAGATAAAACAAGCAAATAAAACCCTAGATTTCTCCTTCAAAACCCACTTCCCTCTTTCCTTAATCATTCTGCTTGCTCCATAGCTTGGTTTCGTGTTGATTGAGTCCATATATATTGAACTCTCTTCATGGCTTCTATGGCTTCTACCTGCTCTCCGAGCTCTCTTCAGCTCCGATTGGCTCTGAATTGTAAGAGGGGATCCCCTGCTGTTCTTATTCGAGCTCGGGTGAGGAAACTGGATGCTCATGTTCGTTTGCTTTGTGTGGCTCAATTTGGAAATGGACGGGAACAGTTTCGTGATCGAAGTCCGCGAAGTACGAGTGATGCGGCAGCGGATAATTTCTCTGGGTGGTCTGATTCTGAGGATGGTAATCAATCTGTTGAGTCGAATTCGCAGAAGAAGGAACGGATAAAAGGTATGAGAGAAAGACTTGGCCTTGCATTGTTTATAGAAATTTCAGCTATGGGAAAAATTTTCTGGTTTTTGCCTATGGTGGAAGTATGGCTAGCTGAAGTAGATGATGGACATGACTATTCTCTTTCTTATTACCTTTGTTTTTAAATTTTTTTATTGTTATATATGGTAAGCAATTGGGAGACGTAATTGAAGTGTCCCTGTTTGATGTAATAGGCAATTTAAAGAAAGACCAATTATCATTTTAGGTGCTCATTCTGGTTACTGTTCCAGAACGGAATATATATAGTTATTTGGCGAGATTTCATTTCAAGTTCTTTTTTCTTTTCTAATTAATGGACTAATAACACTTTGGTAGTAGTTTGCTCTCAGGAATTGTGGGAGCTGGAGTTGCTGGGTTCTTCCTAGTTGCAGGACTCACTTTCACAGCATTGTCTCTAAATAAGCGCAGTGTTTCAGGTAAGTGGCTGTGGCTGACTTCTAGCTTGGAAGAAAAGATTTTGGATATAGTTTGTTAAATGTGAAGGCTGTGGGAGTCTTTTGTAATTGTAATGGATTCCTCTCTTTAAATTATGTTCAGTTGTGTGACAATGCAATCTTCTGTTCATCTGTACATAATCATTTGATTTCTGGACATTGTTTCTAGAGGAGGAGGTGAATCTCAGGGGTTGAGTATCCATTTGTGCCTTAATATATTGATAACCGCAGGATCAAAACAACAGATGGAGTCATTAACTACTCAGCAAGAAGTCTTGTTGGTCTCTGCTGATGAGGATGATAAAGTTGAAAAGAATGAAAGTGAGGAAAACATTGTAAAGCAAGACGATAACAGTCTGCAACATGAGACGGGCACAGGTGCGGTTCTTTCTTCATCTCCAGAACTTCATGAAGCACCAAGTGAAAATGACAATAGTGATGGTAATCAGATCCCATCAATAGACAATGCCAAACACGCAACTGGTTTCAAAAAATCCATTGATAGTGATCATGTACATGAAGATTTGCAATATGAGTCAGCTTTTGATGACAAGTCTGATGCTCCAGAAATGATTCCCAGCTCATCTGATTTGCCAAGTTCTGAAATTGCTGATCCTAGCCTAGCTGCAAGCATGCCTAAACCAATATCTGAAGTAGTGCAAAACATGGAAAATAGTGAGCCTGCCAATTTGGTAACAGATCCCATCACTGACAACCAAGTGGAACTGCCTTGCTCAGAGGAGAAAGAGATTCCTGATCCTTCATTGGATTTTTCTAGTTCCGCTGTTCATGGATCCATTGAGCCTGTTCCTGTAGCTATTTCAGTCACTGCGACAATGGATGCAGTTTTAGTTCCTGGAATTGTTTCCAAAGATGATACAGAGACTAGAAACTCTGTTCCAACAGAAGAAAATATTGACTCAATCAAAGTGACACAGGCTCAAATTGAGAGAGATGATTCATCCTTAGAAGCAAATCACTTGAGTGAAGGTGGATCATCTGTGTCAGTATCAACCTATCCATTTGCAAATGAACCAGATATTGTTGCTAAAGATGGCTCAAAAGACACTGGATCATTTTTTGTATCACCGCCTTTCAGTGGTTCCTTCTCCTCTGCTGGTATACCTGCACCATCCGCAGTTTCAGAAGCTCTGCAGGTTTCTCCTGGAAAGGTTCTGGTTCCGGCAGTTATTGATCAAGCTCAGGGTCAAGCATTAGCTGCACTACAAGTGTTGAAGGTACTACTTTATACCCTCACAGATAATTCTTCTAGTGGTGATGATGTCAGTGTATATAACCTGTATGCATAATAATAGTTTTCAGTCAATGATTGATTATCTTTTCAGGTTATTGAGGCTGATGTGCAACCTAGTGATCTATGTACTCGTCGTGAGTATGCTCGTTGGTTAGTGGCTGCAAGCGGTGCTCTTTCAAGGTGTGCATATAGCATATTTCTTGTTGACTGGGATTTGGCATTTGATTAGCAATCCAATAAACCTAGGTTTTGTTTTATGATTGTGTTTCCATTGTTTGAAGGAACACACTATCGAAAGTATATCCTGCAATGTATATTGAGAGTTCTACTGAACTAGCATTCGATGATATCACACCTGATGACCCTGATTTTTCATCAATCCAAGGTGAGGATTGCTGCTTACGTTCTTCAGGTGTGCTTTAAGCAAAGATTTTTAGTTTGGTGGCACATTAGTTATTCCCTGAGATGGATTTTTCAGGCTTGGCTGAGGCTGGCCTTATCTCAAGCAGACTTTCAAGTCATGATTTGCTTTCTTCCTCAGATGAAGATCAAGGCCCCTTTTACTTCTGTCCTGAAAGGTAAAGAGAGTTCATACGTTCCATTACAATGACTATTCTAATTTTATTGCACTGTATTTTCTTTCCCTCCTATGCTAGTCTCCTTCCATGAGCTGCTATCCAGAATAAATTTTTTTGAAACCCAATTTACTTACCTATATTTTGATGGTATGCTTCTTTCTTAAACTGGTATTGGTGCATGACAATTAAAGATGACAGCAGGCACGCTCTGAAATTGTTGTTGGGCTATCTTCCACCTTTGCCATTTATTGTGTTACAAATTCCATTTTTCTATTTCAAACGTATTGTGAATTTTGTTAAATTGTTATGATTTACCTCCATCTGTATTTTCCTCATCAAGCTTTTTGTGGCAGCCCCTTATCACGGCAGGATCTTGTAAGCTGGAAGATGGCCCTTGAGCAAAGACAACTTCCAGAAGCTGATAAAAAGGTGTGTCTGAGGTTCTTATCCCTTGCTTGCTTGTTGCATATTGCGGAATCAATATCATTGAATTGTGCTGTCCTTTGCAGGTTTTGTACCAACTTTCTGGTTTTAGAGATATTGAGAAAATAAATCCAGAGGCATGGCCTGCACTCATAGCCGACTTGTCTGCAGGGGATCAAGGAATTATATCTCTAGCATTTGGTGAGTCATTGTAGCATCCAGCACCCCTTCCGGATTTTTCTCTGATTTTGATATTGATGACTGCATTCTCTTCCCTCTCTGCCTTTGCCTAGGTTGCACAAGATTATTCCAGCCTGATAAACCTGTTACAAAGGCTCAAGCTGCGGTAGCTCTTGCAACTGGTGAGGCTTCAGATGTAGTTAACGAGGAGCTTGCACGTATTGAAGCAGAATCCATGGCAGAAAATGCGGTGTCTGCACATAATGCTTTAGTAGCCCAGGTTGAGCAGGATATTAATGCAAGTTATGAAAAGGAGCTTTCCATGGAGAGAGAAAAGATTAGTCTTGTGGAGAAAATGGCTGAAGAGGCAAAGCTTGAACTAGAAAAGTTAAGAGCTCAGAGGGAAGAAGACAATCTTAGCCTTATGAAGGAGCGAGCTGCTATTGAAGCAGAAATGGAAATTCTTTCAAGATTAAGAAGTGAAGTTGAGGAGCAGTTGCAAAGCCTTATGAGTAGCAAAGTGGAGATATCATATGAAAAAGAAACGATTAGCAAACTTCAAAAAGAAGCAGAGAATGAAAAACAGGAGATTTCTCGGCTACAGTATGAACTAGAGGTTGAGCGAAAAGCCTTGTCCATGGCCAGGTAAAAACTTATAATTGTTTTGTTTTCCCAGGAGGCCACGTAAATCCATCGATGACAAATAACAAATTTCTGTGCTCTTTTAACCCATATCATTCAGGGCTTGGGCTGAGGATGAGGCAAAAAGAGCGAGAGACCATGCAAAAGTCATTGAAGAAGCAAGGGATCGTTGGGAAAGACATGGAATCAAAGTAGTTGTTGATAATGATCTCAAAGAAGAGAGTTCAACTGGAGTTACATGGCTTGCAACTGCAAAGCAACTCTCGGTTGAAGGAACTGTAAACCGAGCCGAAAATTTGGTTGACAAGCTTAAGCTAATGGCAAATAATGTGAAAGGGAAATCAAAAGAGGTAATTCATAAAATTGTGGAGAAGATACTCATCCTAGTTTCAATTTTGAAGGAGTGGGCCACAAAGGTAAGCATGCAAGCTAAAGAACTAAAAGATGCCTCTGTTATGAAAGCATCAGGATCAATACAGGAGTTGCAGAATAAGACATCAGAATTGAATTCAACCATCAAGGAGAGGTCAAAAGGGTCAATACAAGGATTGCAGCAACGCAGCGAAGAACTTAATATGGCTGTGAGAGAAAGCGCAAAGCGGGTTGCTGGAGATTGGAGAGATGGTGTAGAGAAACTCACTCAGAAGTTCAAATCATGAATGAATATTCATCTTGTTTCTTTCCAAAATAAGTAATAAAATTTGCCAGCAATTCCTGCTGAGAAGACAGCCATGCAATGCAACACTCAAATTGTATTACATATTTTGTAGTTTCCAATTTTTGAAAGGTGTCAACTAGTTTTGACAGTGTACCAAATTATAGAGCAAATTGCAATTTCATGAACGGATCTGGGAATTTATGTGGTTTATTTTTCATGATCAACCGCTTCTCCTTCAACCATTTGAAGAAATAAAATTACTCTGTACAACATTATTTTTATTGCTATTTTTTTTTTCTCTATTGTTTGATTCTGATCTTCTAGCCTATCACTGCAAAATTGAATTCCATAATTTAAAAGGATAAGAATAACTTTAGTTTTGAATTTTATAATATTTGAGAATTGGTGTTTTGTCTTTTTTATTGACGAATTAGAATCTAAACTTCTAAAAAATTAATTTCTAAACTTTTAAAAAAATTCATTATTTGGTGTTTAGATTTTTTTTTTTTTAACAATTTAGTGTTATTTTAACCCACATGACTTCTACATATTTCTAGGTTGTCCGAATTGGACCAATTGCTTATTATCATTTAGGGTTGATTGACAGTCATAGTAAATTTTGTAACAAATGAATTTGTTATGTTTCCAATTGCTCTTTTTGAAGATAAAGAAATTAATTATTTTGGAGTAGAAATTATTACAATAAATTGGAGTTCAAATTATTATTAATTTTTTTTGTGGGCACAGGTCATCAAGTTTATTTTCCCCTTAATTAACCAGCAATGATAATGAATGAGCCTATCTGGAATCCAAAAAGAAAATTTCAATTTTCTATTTCTAGTTTCTAGTTTTCTACCTTCCATTCCACCACGCACCTGCACCATTTAACTCAGTAACTCAAACACTAAAAATGTCAAATTGTTTTCACTGAAGGGTTGACTTGTAGTTGGCCCTTTTAAATCGCCAAATCCATCTATCATGTTCTGGTCAATCACTCTCGCCTATAGCAGAGCTTGGTGGGTTTTTTATATTTGAACTGTCTACCACATGTTTCCTTATACTCAAAGCTCCATGTTTCTCATGGAAATTGTCTCTATGTACCTCATTTTTTCTGGTTAGTACTGAATTCCGGCGAAGGGTCTCATTTTTTGTCTTCTTCTGTGTTATTTCATTTGTTTGATTGGATACGAAAACCACCGATCATTATAGCGGAGACCCAGATCAGTATATGCTTTCAAAGTTTAATTTTCTTGGTCTCCATTGTTTGATTACAAATTTTCAATTTCTATGGGTGAATGGTATCTGAACTTTGTATTGATTATTCATCTCTTGTATATAGTCTTCATTCTTGTTGAGTTGCAAATTTCAGTTTGATTTCTGTTATATATCGTTTTTGCCTATTGTCTTCCGTTTGCTGCTTCTTGTGTTTCAAACTTGTTAGTTTCACAGTGGAAGGAAGCTTTAGGTTGCATAGTTTCTGAACTCTGTTCATAATATCTGTATGCTGTTTATCTGTCGACATCTCGTGCTTTGGGTAAATATATACCTCCCAATTTGTTTCCCATTACATTAATTTCTATACCTATTTCAGTTATTCCTCTACTTGCTATTCATAAGTGTTCAAATTTTTGCTATCCAATTGAATTTCCATACTTATTAGTATCCAATTGCATTTCCATATTGTAAACTAAACAGTTTATTTATCATTCTTGCATTTTCCCCCTCTTAGGTCCTTTGCCGTCCATGAACCTAAGTCTTCCCCCTTGATCTATTTTAGGATAGGATTTTCAAACTCTTGACATCAATGTCAATCATATGTGGCTTACCTCTCCTTGAGTGTGTCTACTGTCTAGCATGTGCCCGCTGGGCGTGGAAAAGATGTCTCCATTCTGCAGGCCATGATAGTGAGACCTGGGGCCTTGCAACTGCTGAAGAGTTTGAGCCTATCCCACGCCTTTGCCGTTATATTCTTGCTGTTTATGAAGATGATCTCCGGAATCCCCTTTGGGAACCTCCTGGAGGGTATGGAATAAACCCAGAGTGGGTAATTCACAGAAAAACTTATGACGATACTCAAGGAAGGGCTCCTCCCTATATATTGTATCTAGATCACGATCATTCGGATATTGTCCTTGCTATTAGGGGTCTTAATTTGGCAAAAGAGAGTGACTATGCTGTGCTTTTGGATAACAAGCTAGGGAAAAGGAAAATTGATGGAGGGTATGTGCATAATGGGTTGTTGAAGGCTGCTGGATGGGTTTTGGATGCAGAGTGCGATATTTTGAATAAGTTACTGAAGATGCATCCAAATTATACATTGACTTTTACTGGACATTCCCTTGGTTCTGGTGTAGCTGCAATGTTGGCATTGGTGGTAGTACTAAATCGAGATAAATTGGGAAATATTGAGAAGAGGAGGGTCAGGTGCTATGCGATTGCACCAGCTAGATGTATGTCACTAAATTTGGCTGTCAGATATGCAGATGTTATTAATTCTGTTGTGCTGCAGGCAAGTCTTTTTATCTTTCATAGTTTTTGGAAGAACTGCCTGAAAAAAAAAATTCCTTTTATGTGACTCACTCAACAACATTTATTCTCTTAAATATTTGGCATTTTGTTCATCAGCTATGCTACGTACAATATTTGATTGAATGGTAGAATGCTAGAGTCATACAATTATCTGTTTTATCTGCTTATTTTGCTTAATACTTGTTGTATTGTAGGAAGTCTTTCCTGCTTTTCTTTTGTTTCCTTTTTTGTCAAAATGTTCTAATCTTGGGTACCAATACAGTAACATGACTTGAGGCTTCAATTTTTCTTAGATAGAATTAAAGGTTTTCTAAAAGTTACTGCTTGCATGTAAATAAAAGAGCATATAAAATATTTAGTGTACTTGTACGCAAAAAATTATGGATCAAGACACTTAATTTTATTTGTCCATGACATTCTTCTGGCAGTTATTCTCATAGATATTTTGTCATCTTTATCATGGTGTGCTATCTAGAGAACTTCTAATGAAGCTACGAAGTGATGTTGGATTTTATGTTGTACCTTTCAAGAGCATCAATGCATAAGCTTAAAGTTTGGATAGACCTGAAACCTAACACTTTGAATTCTAAGTGATACTTCGTCAGGAAAATTTATTTATGAGTAAATAAGGTCTTGACAAATGAAGGTCTTTACAATATGATTTCCCCATGCTATTCACACCAATATCTTGATTTTTTTCAATAACTATAACTAATAATATTTAATTGGAGCAGGATGATTTCTTACCACGGACAGCCACACCCCTGGAAGACATTTTCAAGTCACTTTTCTGGTATGGATTAGTTCTTTTGATCACATGTCTCTTTACTGCTGATGAGGCAGTTACACATTGTGGGTCCTAGTTGTGACTGTAGTGCATTTACATCTCCAATTCCAAGTATTTTTCACTATTGCACTTTGGAGTAGGATATGCACTCTACTGATTTATTTTGGAATGTTAGATTTTGGCTTTGTGTATATCATCCAAGCCACCATTATTGCTTTCTATTTTGTGAGCCAGCTTTTTAACGCATAACTGGAATAAAATTAAAATTGAATTTGAAAGGAATTAATTTAAAACTGGAACATAATAGAGGGATGGTGACCAAAAAGCTGTTGTTACAAAGAATACGGTCTGCCAATCTCATCTTCTCTTTGATATATGAAAGACTAAGGACCTTTTCCTTTTCCCCCCCAAGTTTTGATTGAAAATTTTTGCTACATAACATATTAACTATGCTATTTTTCTTTTTGTTGTTCAATTTTAGTTCAATATGTTTATTATGCAAGTTTTCTCTGTATTCCACAGTTTGCCTTGCATACTATGTTTAAGGTGCATGCGAGATACATGTATACCTGAGGAACATCTGCTCAAAGATCCAAGGAGGCTGTATGCGCCTGGTCGTCTTTATCACATTGTTGAGAGAAAGCCTTTCAGGTATATTCAAGAGCAGATTCACTTTTATCAAACTTGACTCCTAGTTCAATTCAGTTTTCCAAGAACCAAATAACTGATCAGACTGTGTTTCTGGTTTCTAGATTGTATAAATGATTTTCTTTTCTCACATGCAAGATAATTGGAAATAGCTAACTGAACCATTCTTCAAATACAATCTGAAAAACGTGGCTGAGTGAAACTTTCTAGTTTGATTCACCTCAGTTTACCCAGTAAAATTCATTTGGTTTCAGTTAACTCTTTCATCCCATGGTGGGTGTTTGGTCAAATTTCTGAACTACTGTTGCACACTCTTATAGAAAATGTATATATATATGTTACCAAATTATAGACAATGTATATTTATGGAGTAGTAATATGTAATTGTTCCTGATTGGGTTGGCAGTAGGGTTATCTGATTTCCGTGGGCTTTGCATAGTTCAACAGGAAGAAATAATTTGGTGCTATAAATGCTTTTTTGTTAGTTTTATACTGAAGAAGAAAAAAATTGAGTGTGCACTATTTTAGTGATGCATCCTGTATGAATTTTGTTTTCAGAATGGGAAGATTCCCCCCAGTTGTGAGGACAGCAGTGCCTGTAGATGGGAGATTTGAGCACATAGTTCTATCATGTAATGCCACTTCTGACCATGCCATTATTTGGATAGAGCGAGAAGCCAAGAGGGCTCTGGATGTAAGTCTTCTTTTTCGTACAATTTTAATATTTCTGGCTAGTTTAAGTAACTATGTTCTATTTACGAGCTAAGTCATTCTTCAGTTTTTAGATTTTATCCCAACACTTGTCTAGAGAGTGATCTATTTACCACTACGAAATCGGCAGATTGTTTGAAGAACAGGTTCTATATTCCAGACTGTTTAGTATTTTGGTTTTGTGTATGCATGTTCATATGTTGCCGGATGAACTACTTTCTGTCCATTTTTGACAATTTGTATATGGATAGTGGGAAATTGCGCTGAGATCCCCAGCCGATCATTTTCTTTTAAATCCAATACTCATTTTAAGCTGAGAGATGGTGCATGAGAATATTTCGGTGGGATGGGTTCTTTTAATGTAATAGTCATCTTCATAATGCTTAGAAAACCCTTGTTTTTAACCTTGTCTTCCAACTAATTTCCTTAGTTGAAGTTCTTTTCTTCATTTCTCTGTCATTCACATTTATTTTAAAGAAAATTACTTTACTGAATTGGAATTGTCATCTTCATTTCTCATTTACACCCCCTTATCATAAACACTCAGTTAATGCTGGAGAAAGATCAAATGATGGAAATCCCAGCAAAGCAGAGAATGGAGAGGCAGGAGACTCTGGCCCGAGAACATACAGAAGAGTACAAGGCTGCGCTCCAAAGGGCAGTTACACTTTCTGTCCCGCACGCTTATTCACCTTCTCCTTATGGAACTTTCGATGAGGCAGAGGACGAATTCAGAGGAGAAGAATCAAGCAGGTCAAGTGGAGAATCTTCTGGGAAAAGCAAGTTAAAAGAGAACTGGGACGAGTTGATTGAACGGCTTTTTGACAAGGATGAATCAGGTCATATGGTGCTTAAGAAATCACACAGAAATGATGATTGATAATGGAATGCTGTAAGTAAGAGAGAGAGTGAGAGAGAGTGGCGGCTAGAATTATATATTCCTTCATTCATTTGTACAATTCTTCTTTTGATTAGCTTGTAATGAAAAGATTAGTACATTGATAGTAAAGATTAGTACATTTAAAGCTCCACGACAGGTCGTTTATAATATCTGTTCCCACCCAGAAGGCACGACCAGGACCAGTCTTTAGATGATTGGCAGTAAAGTAGTTTTGAATAAAGTATGCATTATTGTACATTAATATGTTAATAAAGTTTTGTGTTCTTAAAAAATAGAGATATTTTTCTCAATATTAAAAATTTCTATTATTTTGAATTCCAATTTTCTTTACAGAACGGAGTTAGTATATTTCAATTTCGTATATTGAATAAAGCTGTTGTTTTTTTTATTAAGAAAAAAACAAAAATAGGCATTAAATGATTGGTCAACGTTATAAATTACTCTTTGAGATGAATTACTAAGCTTTATTGTCCTGAGGAAAGCATATTTTCTGGATCATATATATATCCCAATTATTAATTTATAATTTAAAATAACTAATCTAAGATCCAAATCCAAATTTTATTTATCTTCTAAACATAAAAATGTATATTTACAAATTTTTGTGGAACTTGTTTGTTGAAGGTGGCATTAATATACAAGCAATTGTTTAAGAAGGATCAATTTTGTTTTATTTTATGAACTTGTAATCTATAATTATTGATTACTTTTTTCTGATTTTTTTTCACCATTTTCTGTCTTCTTTTTACCATTATTAATTAATTTGCAATATTTATTTATTCTTTGTTATTTGATTTTTTGGAGAGGTTATTGCATTTGTTTTTCAATAAGAAAACGGAAAAAATTAATTTGGCAGTTCAATATTAATTATACAACATTTGCCATCTTGTAGTATAGGACAGCGATCTGTGAACAAGTTCCAGCCATTTTCTAATCAATCTTTCACCTCGATTCTTGGAGAAATCTTCCAAACGAATTCAAGTATCCTCATTATTGGCACATCGATTTCGGGAAAATCTTTCTTAATTTCATCAATTTTAGATCAGTTAGCGTCCTTTCCAACAGTTTTCCTTATTCATCAATGGTTTCCCCTGTTTATCGTCTTCTTCTTCTTCTTATTGTCGCGATCACAGCTTCAGCTCCATTCTCCAGCTGTTCTTCGGATAGGTAAAGCAACCTATCTATCTCTATCCTCACCTCAGCTTAGATATTATTTTGTATTCATTTTGATGAGGGTTTTTGTTTTTGCATATAAATTTTGTTGTTAGCCGGAAGAAGTTGAGGGATAAGGAGATCAATGGTGAAACTATTATACAATTGCACACCTCTATTCGACCTAACAACATTAACCCATCTCATGTCGTCCAGCTCTCTTGGCGACCAAGGTCAGGTACATTGATTAACTTGCTATCAGGTTTCTTCTTTATTTATTATGGTTCACTGATCATGGCAATTTTTGACTGCTAAATTGTATAAACTCAGTAATTGACAATTTTTTATATAAGTATTCTTCGAATAAGAATTCTATGTCTAGTTAAAAACTTGACATTTATTTTTCTTGGATTAGGGTTTTCTTGTATGAAGGTTTTTTAACAGAAGAGGAATGTGATCATCTCATATCTCTGGTGCATCTTTCTCTTTATTACTACTTTTGTAATTTCTTTATTGTGTTTAGACTCGTTTCAAACCTTACTTTGGGTTCAGGCACAACGTACCAAAGAAGCATTTGAGGGAAAGAATAATGACTCGATGAAATCAGTGGAGAAAAGGGAACTTGCAAGCTCACAATCTGTTTTAAATATGGATGTAAGTTGCCTTATTGGCTTTGTTTTGCTTATGCTTTCGTTCTGCACTTGGAACTATAAATTTTTGCATTGTGGAGTGGATCAAATGTGCGGATTGAGTTGTCTGAATTAGTTGCTTGATCTGCAAATACTGGGAGTAACTCAGTTTTAGAAGCATAGTTACCTGGAAAGTAGGTTTGAAATTTCGTTTGATTGATTCATCAAGTTCATTCCTTGATCATATTAATTTGAAGTTTCAATTTGTTTGCGTCTCATATCTGACATTGGAATTTTATTGTTATGGACTGGCTATATAGTCTTGCAATTCATGATCTCTGAACTATGTCATTTATATAGATTATTTGCTGTATCCATATGATTACTGAGACGAGATTTATGAGGTCTTTGCCACTTTTAATTCTAGTTTCACGCTTTTTAGGATGCTATACTAGCAAGGATTGAGGAGAGAATTTCGGCTTGGACATTCCTCCCTAAAGGTGTTGTTTACTGCTTTAGTTAATTCATGAACTGCTATTATCTTTGAATTCTGAATTTCCTATTTCATTTAGTGTTTTGGATCTTTGCTTGACTTCAGAGAATGGAGAGCTGCTAAACGTCATGCACTATGGGGTTGAAACTTCGAAACAGAATCTTGATTATTTTGGTAACAGAACATTGATCTCAAACCAGCCTTTGATGGCAACTCTAGTTTTATATCTCTCGAACGTCAGTCAGGGCGGCAACATTGTCTTCCCCAAGTCAGAGGTAAGTCTGAATTCTTCTAAGCTTGTACTTCATTCAAAGGTTTCCAATAATCTTCCTGCATTAACATGTGCTTGAATTGGCAGATAAAGGACAAAACTTTGTTTGATTGTTCAAAGGGCAGCAACATTCTTCTAAGACCCATTAAAAGGAATGCAATTTTGTTTTTCAACGTCCATCTTAATGCATCTCCAGACACAAGTAGTAGCCATTCTCGATGCCCTGTCCTCGAGGGTGAAATGTGGTGTGCCACCAAATACTTCCATCTAAGATCCATTAGTGAAGGGAAAACCTCGTCTGAATCAGACAACGGTGAATGCACCGATGAGGATGCAGACTGTTCCAGGTGGGCTGCAATCGGAGAATGCCAAAGAAACCCAGTTTTTATGATCGGGTCTCCTGATTATTACGGGACATGTAGAAAGAGCTGTAATGCATGTTGAAAAAGCACAGACTTGAGTATATTTTCAATCTAAATTCAGATCAAATTGTTCTCTTTCTCTCTTTTAAAGAAGACTATATTTGTTCTTAGCTGCCTGCTGAAAATTGAGTTGTTGGGTGTTTCTCAAAAAATAAAAAAATAAAAAAAAAAATTGAGTTGTTGGGAAGAGAGTTGAATTCTGACTTGAATTTGCTAGAATTGATTGATTCATTTATCCTTTTCCTTCTCTTTCTTCTAATTTTAGGGGTTTTATTGCTAATAGAACTTGAATGGCACAAATTGGGCAAGAATTTATCAGTAAGCACAATAAATATCAGAAAAAGAAGTTGCAAAAGTGAAACGCAAAAATCAAATTGAGTATCGAATTCAATCAAAAAGTGTTCTTAATAAAAAAAAAAGGATACATAAATAAAAAATAAAGATAACATCGAAAATCGAAGATCGGGGATTAGGGATTTGTTGAAGGTTGAAGAGAGGAAGTTGGTTTCTTGATAGAACAGGAAGACTTGAAGGCCTCAATCTGCGATTGACACTTCACATGATCTCCCTTGTTTTCCTCCAAGCATTTCTTTAAAGCTTCCACGTCGCATGCTGACATTACCTTCTTCGCTCCGTTTCTCTCTGCCGTCTCGTCCATTTTCTTCCACACTTGGAAATCGCCGGAGTAAGAAAAAATTCAGTAACGGGAAACAAAATGAACGGCGTTTTTGTTATGTATATAGTCGTTGGCGGCGGGCATAATAGTAACTTCGACCTTTTATTTTAACGCGTGGCGAGACTTGAGTTGACTGAAACTTTGTTAGGGCAGCAAAATAAAAAACGCCGTTGCCGGGGATCGAACCCGGGTCACCCGCGTGACAGGCGGGAATACTCACCACTATACTACAACGACCTCAATGGTTCAGATGCATGTAAATATCTTATTTAAGGAAATGGACATTGCCGCCGGAGCAAAATAAAAAACGCCATTGCCGGGGAGCGAACCCGGGCCACCCGCGTGACAGGCGGAAATACTCACTATCATAGTGCAACGACCTCAATGTTGAAATTTATGTAAAATCTTTTCAAATAAATGTATATTGCCACCGGAGCAAAATAGAAGACGCCGTTGCCGGGGATCGAACCCGGGTCACCCGCGTGACAGGCGGGAATACTCACCACTATACTACAACGACATTATTGATTGCTCAAAGCATAAAACTCATAATAGAACGTTACCTATTTTGTTCAAACTCAATTTTAATTTGCTATTTTATAGTTTTTCTAGCTTTCACTCTAAATTAGTTGCTTTGCAGCAAATTATGTAATCACATACATCGAACTCTGCAATTACAGAAAGATGTTACAGTGCTCCCATCATACATAGGGACTCCACAGAAATCATACAAAAGCTCACAAAAAAAACTATATTAGAGACTATAATGCAACAAGGATTGCATTTCTGGTAGCATGTGTTTCACATTCTGACTTCTTTCATTTGCATTATTGAATGAAATCATTTTCAAAGATCGCCATGGCCAACATAAATGTCTTACCTTTCGGCGGCTAAGTTCTCTGTTCTCTGCTTCTTCAAGCTGTTTCCTTAGCTCTTCAATTCTCTCTTGAAGTTGTGCAGTTCTAGTATCAGCTAGCTGCAGTGACTTCTCTGCTGCTGCCTGGGCTTTCATGGCTGTTGCTGCAAGTTCTTCTTTCAGTTGTAATTTGCCATTTGATGTCACTAAAGCTGCCTTTGTTCTTTCCAGTTCTTGCTTCAGGATAGAAACCTACCAAAAGTCAATAATCTTGGATTGGTCTATTAGCATTTCTTAAATAACTACAGGAAAAAAGCTAACATTTATTCGAACAGTAAATGTTGCAAATTGATCAAAGCTAAAAGCTTTCAACCAACAAAACACACTCACTGTGAGGAAAAAAAGAACAACAGATACCAGTTTGTCACGTTCTTCAATCTCAGTTTTCCCAGCTTCAACTTCCAACTCACAAGCTTCCCGCCATCTTGTTACCTCGGCCTCGGTTTCTTTAATTTCCGTCAGGAGTTCTTCTGCCTTTTCAATGACAAAATGGAAGAATTAAGTCAGCAAGGAAACAAGGAAGTAGCTATATTCAAGAATGCACAACAGAGCATTCCATTTTACATTTTGATGTAATAGTCTTTCCCTCTCTTCCAATTCTTTTATGTACAATGTGTTTTCTTCAATTTGTTGAGTTTGTTTCTCTGTAAGATTCTGAAGTCTCTCATTATCTGATCTGCCAATTATGTAGCAAGAACCAGTCACAAAAATGCAGAAACAAAACAATTTTCTTCACTCGAAACCAGAAGGCATGATTGTGAAGAACTATACCTAGACTCCTCCAGAGATCTTCTCAGTTGAGTGATTTCAAGTCGGAGATTCTTCATTATTCTCTCTACAGTTGATGCCTGATAAAGGGTAAGTAACAAGAACATTGCATTCAATAATATACTAAAGATTTAGGTACATTTGTACAACTTATTATTGCGATTACATTACATAATTTATCTTTTCCTCTGTAATGTTCACAAAAATAAGTAATTTAACCGCGATTAGGTTGCATTATAGCGTATCAAACATTCTGAAAGATGTTTTAGATTCGTAAAAAAGTAAAGATCGTACATACCAAACTAGCAACCTCTTCTTCGCCCTCACTGCTATCGGATTTAGTACTGGTAGTAGTGCTAGCTACTGAATTCTCCGCTGATTGCTCAGTACTTCCACTTCCCATCATAAAACCAAACCCTACTTTCTGCAACCCTCGTTCTGCAATCTGCAATAAAGCTACCCTCTTCTGCTCACTGTTCCCTTTCAATTTATTCAAACTCTTCTCTACTGCCTCTTTCTCCATCAATGCAACCCTCAATAAGCTATTGATGTCGCGATTCTCTTCTGTCAAACTCACTATACTGTTCTGCAATTCTCTTTTCTCATTCTTCTTCTTCTCTTTAAATTCGTTCACTTTTGATTTTGCCTCACTTGCTAACCTTGTAATTGGTTTGATTTCTTCCCAAATTGCGTTTGATTCACTATCTAGTTCCAATTCACCGCTATCTTCTTTTTCATACACCCTCTCGATTGCATTTTCTTCTTCTAAACACTCTATAATCCCTACTAAACAATCATTTACAGGCAGAATAGAATCCATTATCTTCAACAAGAATTCAGTTTTCCCTTTTGTTTCATTTATCTCTAATTCCAGCGTCTCAATTCTCTCCCTAGCAAATTCAACTTCTTTTTGAAGACTTTCTCTTCTCGAGAATTCTTCTTCGATCTTCTTTTCAAATTCCTCTTCTCTTTGCTTTGAAGATACCTCAAATTCATGAATTTGTTCTCGGAGAAAGTCCCTTTCATCCGTAATTTCACTTACAACTATATTGAGATCGGAGTTGCGGTCTATTGCATCATCTCTCTGTTTCTGGATAACAAGGATACTTTCCTCCATGAGGCAGAATTTTGATCGAAGAGTTTCATAGGATTGGCGAAGCGACTGGAGATCATCATGATTGGGAATTTTGAAAGTGGGCGAATCCTGACCGTTGATTTGCAGTTGTGGCTGGTTATCGGAGGTAGTGGTTTCCATGGTTCATAGAGAGTAGATGATCTTTGATTTTGACATGGAGAGAAGAGTGAAACGAATGAAATGAAATCTACCAGTCAAAGAGAACAGAAGGAAGAAAGAAGATGAGGTGCATAAAAGGGTATATGTTCAACGAGTTTTGGCGGGCATTTTCTGTTGTTTGGACAGTTTGGCCTTTTAAGAGTATTTGGATCAGATGGGATTTTCAAGCCCATTGCTATTTATACTTTTTTTTAAAAAAAATAAAAATTATAAAGGAAACTTAAGAAAATATATACTTGATTAATTTTTTTTAAATATTTGATTAATTTATTTAGTAGAAAAGTCATAAATAAAAAAAAAATTGTACAACCATTATATATTTTTTTACAAGAATTAAAAAATTCAAACTTATTATATAATTTTTTATTACTATCGTATAAATACTATATTATTGTATGGTTATTGTGTACAAACATGTACAGTTTTGATTTTTTTTAATAAAATAACTAAAAATATTATTAAAATTTAATGGGATAATTTTCTTTTTTAATTTTATTGTGCATCCGTTTTTAAAAATAAAATAAAAATGGAGACCGAATCATTCCTATATTCCAATTATAAACCAATCCCCCATGTTTTATGTTTACTAATTTTTATTTTTTTTTTACAAAGTTTGTTTAATTTCGCTGAATTGTAGATAGTAGGTGAACTGTTCATCAAAAAGGTCAAACAGTTTACATTCTAAACCTAGTTTTAGTCTAAACTGTAACGATAAAAAATAAAAACTTCAATAATATATTCTAAATTTTTGATGGAAAAATATAGAATTCAGAGCCAATTTAACAATTTCACTTTACCAGGAAATGATGATAATATTCCCTTGTCATTTTCCTCCTCCTTTTTATATTATTGCTTCTCTATCACTGCAACGACACTAAGACAATGGCAAAAGATCAAAAGGTAGGCCAACTTTTCTAGTAACCTACAAAGACCCAATACAAAAGCAATCTTTTCCGCCGAGTTTATGACTCGTTCACTCACTCAACTTCTCAGCCAAGTACCCATTTCCTCTGGAATTGATTTACTCGATTTTGGAGCTTAGTTACAGTAAAGGGAAAATGGGAAGTGTTGTTGATGAGGTTTTGGAAGACGATGCGGAAGAGACTATATTTGTCGCTGTGGGGAAGAATATAGAGAAGAGTAAAACGACGTTGTTTTGGGCTTTGCAGAGCTTTGCGGGGAAGAAGCTATGTTTGCTTCATGTTCACAAGCCAGTGAAAGCTGTTTCATGGAGTGAGTTTCCTCAATCAAATTTAAGGCTATTAATCAGTATTCAATTATTAAAGTTTGATTCTTGTTTTGGAGAGACTGGAATTTTTCAGTTCCTTTGTTGGTTAGTTTCTTTTTGTTAGAATTAATAAATAACTGACGAAAGGTTTCATTTCCTTTTCTTCTCATAACCATATGGTATTGAATATTATCGAATTATAGTATCAGTTTGGTTTTAAAAGAAAAGAAAAGCTTTATAACATCATTTTTCTGATTACCTGTTTTGGATTTTATATGGATTCCTTATTGTTCACTGAATATTCTATCGTAATTGCTTGTTTTCCACAGCTGACAGGAAACTTGTTCAGAGTAAACCAGAACAAGAAATGACCGAGGAAATGAATGTGCTTGAAAAGAAAAAGGTGCTTGATGTTTTGAATCAGCACTGTTTCATCCTTGCCCAAGAACGGGTATATGTGCTTCTTACTTTTTCTAGTATTACTAGTTACTGTAAAGGGTGCAAATCAGTATTGAGTTGAATTTGATGTATTTGCCTGCTTTCTGGCTTATTTCAATAGGTAAAAGCCGATAAAATATGGATTGAAATGGATAATATTGCGAAGGGGATTGTTGAGATTATTGCTCGGTATAACATTAGATGGCTTGTCATGGGTGCTGCGGCTGATAAATACTATTCAAAGTATGAACTTTGACCTAATCTCTTCTTTTCTTGTTTGGTATGATGCTCTGCATTAGTGTTTGAGACATTTGTACTGGTGCCTATAGGCGGCAATTTCATGTAGTATAGCCGTTTGGTGTTCTTAGAATCCCATATATATATAGGAGTTCAAACTTTTATTAAAGACTATTGATATTGCAGGAAACTGGCAGGGCTGA
The DNA here is from genome assembly GCA_948099555.1 of Croton setiger. Taxonomy (NCBI): domain Eukaryota; kingdom Viridiplantae; phylum Streptophyta; class Magnoliopsida; order Malpighiales; family Euphorbiaceae; genus Croton; species Croton setiger. The sequence goes on along the minus strand of CANUEY010017208.1, from coordinate 135,169 downwards.
AGTCCAAAAAAGCAATATATGTATGCCAATATGCACCTACTTCCTGCCATATTTGGTTTGCTTGTAAGGGTTGTCTCATCTACACAAGGTACATCTGATGATATAAAAAATTTCATTTTCTTAGTTAATTTGCTTATAAATGCATGGGGAGATGGGTTGGGATCAAGAACCAATTTCTTTTACTAAGCCATCACTGTGTTGAAATCATGAGAACTTGATCTGTCAATATGTCCTAGATAACAAAATTGGATTTGAAGCCATTGAGTTAACATAATCACATTAACATATTGGAAGGTTGCCATTACATATGTACGAGTGCAATGATTTGCATCTAAGAGAATCAAATTGGTGAAACAACCTGCGATGACACGTTTCGAAAGAAGTTTCTATTTTTTGAAAGAAAAACTAGTAATATTAATTTTCCTTATTGGTTATAAGTCTTCCATAAAATGTGTGACAGAATGATTTTTATTTATGTCAATCTGTAGACTTGTTTTGTCTAACCTTCACATGCTATTGTTCTAATTTTTTCCATCAATATCTATCAATTAAACTATTGCTATTGCTTATAAAAAGGATGTGTTGACAGGGAAGGTAGAAATGACAAATCTGAAGCGGAGATTGCTTCTCCAATGCCGATGCTGAATTGGCATTTAAAAAATGAGCAACCAGAGTGTTTGAGATTGGGATCTTTTACAGAAACCTTTGGGTACCTAGGTAGGATAATACCGAACACAATGATCACTAATCAACTGCTGTTGGGTTTTGTTTTTTTTTTTTTTTTTTTGTTGTATGGGGAATTGCGAAAGCATTGTTTTCTCAAAGGAGTCCTAGAGAAATAATTTGGTCGCAGTGTTTTGCAGATACTGTGGCGGATGCTGATGACTTGGAAATATTAGGAAGGTTCAATTGTCAGTGTGCACTGCCTTCAAGCCGATCAAGTAATTTAGTGCTTAGTTCTTCCAATATGATGCCATTTATTGATGAGGTCAGAGAAAAACTAATTTTTGTTGCCTTAGTACATAAATATCACTATGATATTTATTATTTGCTGATCTAGTTTTTTTTTTTTTAATGATATGAAATTTCAGTACACAAAACCATATCTTATCATATTTCTTCATATTTTTACTGAGAAGGAACAAAAGGAAAACCCTTGAACTTGTAAGGATCTTCAAATTTCTGTGTACTGAAGGCTTACCTCAATTAAATCATTAGAGAATTGCAAGATAAATGTGCTTTGTCAAAGTGTGTTGCCGAGAGATACTCAAATTCTTGACAATATACTTTCACATTTGCTCTTAATGCCAGGGTTACTGCCTTTCCAACTTTAGTTATACAATTTGATGAGGTTATAATGTTTTATAGCTTTTGCAGGAAGGAAATGTTCCGGGTAAAGCAACTGAGAACTCTTTTCATGAACTAGAACAAACGATGCTAGATACTAAAGACTTAAAGAAAAAAGCATTTGAAGAGGCAGCAAAGCGATGGAAAGAGGAAGATGATGCTATGGAGGCCAAATGCAAAGTAAATATTTCGTATGATAATCACTTTCTGTCTTTTCCCTCTCATTTCTGTTGGGTTGCAGAAGTAATTGGGACATATGAATTATTTCCTTAAAGTGGTTAGTCTATGACCAAGAAATTATACAAAGTTATAACATATGATAGAAATAGTAGTCATGATATACTTCTACTTCCTGCAACAATTAGAATTTAGTCGTACTTCAAACCTCATCTAAGAATATCTACATGCATAAGCAATACAAATCTTACTGGAGCTTTTGCAACCTCTTTGTCCCATAAGGTTTATTAATTTCAACTGTGAAATCAATGTGACTAGTTTTATTTGATATATTGGGGAGATTTAAAATATGTTTTAGAAGAACAACCAGAAAATGCAGAGGAAAAGAGAAAAACTTGTGAAGACACGGACTGAGACTCAACACAATCTTTTGTCCCCCAGTCAGATTAGAAGCCTAATTTTTCTCTTTTTTGGTCATAATTTTTATATTCAATAATCAATAGTCTAATTTTGTTTTATTCGTATGACAATGGACTGATCTAGTCAATTATCATTCCTCCAGAAGAACCAACATAATGTGAACTGGAAGATCACAACATGATTGGAAATATGTGAAAAAGAATGTCTGTGAATTTGTGCCTGTATCGTTAAAACAACCAGGTTCATTTTCACCTAACCTTGTGGGGCATCTTATCCTCTTACAGGCAAAAGCATTAGAAAAACTATGCATTAAAGAGATGAGCCTAAAAAAAGAGTTGGAGGAAGACCTGGATAGAAAAAAGCAAGAAGCAGAAAGAACAAAAAAAGAATGCAATGAATTAATGAAAGACCTCCAGATGATACAGGAACAGATGTCTGTACTTCGGAGCCAACTTGCTGAGTCCAATTGTACAGTGAAGGAATTGGAGGAGAAAATCATGTCAGCTGTTGATCTTTTGATAAGTTTTAAGGCACAAAGAGATACTGCACGAGCAGAGTATGAAACTGCAGTGAGGGAAGTTAATAGACTGAAGATAATGGAAAAAACAGGAACTCTGAATTTTTGCAAGTCTGAAATCCTTGAATTCTCATTCAAGGAGATCAATGTGGCAACACAGGGCTTAGATCCATCCTGGAGGATTGGAGAAGGAAGATATGGAATTGTATACAAAGGGATCCTTCGCCATGTGCATGTTGCCATCAGGATGTTACCTTCATATGGTTCCCAAAGCCAGTTAGATTTCCAAAACAGGGTAATCATATCTTGCCAACATCTACTATCATTTTATTCATTCATGCACCTGCTAAATGATTAAATCACAAGGTGGAGGTTTAAAATATGTATCGATGGAGTTTGACCACAAAGTCATAACTAATGACCATAATATAAATGTTCCCATGCAGCCTTTTGACGTGTTCTCTAGTTTCTTCTTTATGGCATAATAATGTGTTGACCTGTTTTCTTTTTTTTTTTTTTTTTTTTTACTATGGATTCATTTTGTTGAATTAAATTTCAGGTGGAGGTTTTGAGTAGAATAAGGCATCCACACTTGGTGACATTAATTGGAACATGCCCAGAGTCAAGGTCACTCATCTATGAGTATGTCAGAAATGGAAGTCTTGAAGATTGCCTTGCCAGCGGAAACAAGAAACTACCACTTCCATGGCAAACTCGGATACGCATTGCTGCAGAGATATGCACTGCTCTTCTCTTCCTTCATTCCAACAAGCCTTGTATCATACATGGAAATTTGAGACCATCCAAAATCCTACTTGATGCTAACTCTATTAGTAAACTCAGTGATGTTGGTATCTCTTACTTGATTCCACAGGTTGCAAACATAGGAAACACCATTTCATTTTCTGAATATGCAGACCCAGAATATCTCGAGACAGGCACATTTACTCCTGAGTGTGATGTTTACTCATTTGGAATGATACTGTTGAGACTTTTGACTGGGAGGCCAGTTTCAGGACTGGTGAGAGATGTGAAATGTGCATTGGAGAAAGAGAACTTAAAAGCAGTATTGGATTGTTCTTCTGGCGACTGGCCAGTTGAGGAAGCTAAAGTGCTTGCTACATTAGCACTGAGATGTTGTGACCATAACCGAACGAATCGCCCTGACCTTGCTTCAGAAATGTGGAGTGTGCTTGAGCTAGTGAGAGTCTCATGTGTGGATCAAGCTTCTAGCTTATCTTCCAAAGAGCAACACCGGGTTCCATCCCATTTCATTTGTCCCATTTTTCAGGTAATAATCCAAAACATGCTCAACATTGTTTTGAACTATTTGTTGATCTTGAACATGAAAATTTGCTTGTACTGTCCCAATATTACAAACTACAAGCTAAAATGTAGTTTGATCATGGATCAGACATATCGAACTTGATTATAGTATATTTTTTCTTCTAAACACAGCTACAATCTCTGGATTTGCAGGAAGTCATGAAGGATCCACATATAGCAGCAGATGGTTTCACATACGATGCTGAGGCTATCAGAGGATGGCTGAAGAGTGGACACAATACATCTCCTATGACAAATCTTAAACTTGAACACTGTAATCTTCTCCCTAATCATTCTCTTCATCAGGCAATTCAAGAGTGGCATCAAAGTTGATGACTTTTACTTGCATTTTGCGCTGTTTATAAGGTCATGAGTATAGTGTAGTAATTTAACCACTTCTTTTCCTTGTACTAATCAAAATTTAACATGTAATTTGATGTACATATGTGTTATGTATGTTTTTTTTTTTTTTGTCATAAAATGATAATATACCATTAAAAGAACCAATTAAATGAAATACAACTCCTATGACTTCCTCCCAAAAAAATAAAAAAAAAAAGTTTCCTACGACAAATAATTACTACGTAAATATGCAAAATATTTTACAATATGTTAGAAGTCATTTTTATTTATGTGAATTTATGGTCAATCAGTTATTCTATTGTAAATCTACATTATTATTTTTAACTTTATTAATATAAAAATCCGTAATAATTATCATAATCATAACCATCTGGACAAACTTAGTAAATAACACTTTTTATAGTTTACCAAGTAAAATATGAAAAGTGATATTCAACCCTAACTATTCTAAAACATTTCCACCTCACCTCTCTCAACGACATCGGCTTGCTACACGAAGGTCGTCGACGACGACGAAAGAAGATGTCTGGCGATTCGTTTATGTCCTCGACCTGGAACTTGCTGGCGTCGGAAAAGCATATCCAGTGAGAGATCACAGCGCTTCAATACTGACGGCGGTAGATACTGGGCTGATGTCAGATATTATTGCTCGTGCAAAAAACAAAAATCAGTGATTATTGCTTAGATCGGTCCAAATAACGTTGATCGGAGTTGGTAGGTCTGTTTAGCTGTAATGTTTTATTCCACCAGAAGCTTGCCGACAACAGAAAGCACAGCCGGTTATGGAGCTTCTCTGACGGCGGCAGGTCATATTTGCGAGGAAGAAGAAGAATAATGGAAAGAATCTCATTCAACCCTCAATTTTTTAAAAATTGCAAACTGACCCCTAAAATTCTTGTATTTTATCAAACTGATTACCTAAATTATTAAAAATAAATTTATATATGTGAGTTCATTGAAAAAATAAAAGAAAATAAATTTATGTTTAAAAAAGTCCAACAATGATAAATAAAAAAAATAAATTTATTTTCAATATCAATTGAACAATAGATATTTAAAAAAATAAAAAGAAATAAGATTCCAAAAAATAAAAATAAATAAATTTATTTTTGAATAATTGATTAAAAAATAGTTATAATTTAAATAAGGCTAAAAATTAATATAAAAACTAACAAAAGTTTAAAAAATGGTTTTTCCTTTAACCAAAATTTGATTTTGCGTTATTTACTGCAATTTTTGTGACCATTTATTCAGAGGCCCAATTGAGAAGGCAGGTATTTTGGGCTGTTCCATGTGATCAAAGTTTGTCCAAAACCACCACCACCACCCCCGGCGGTCACAATACCATGCAATTTTTTTAATTTCCAAAAAATTGTTGAAAGTATTAGTATTTTTATTTATTTTTTTATTTTTTATTTTCTCTTACAATGCGCTCCCCCGAAACACCCTCTTTTCATTTTTTTTTCCTTCTCTTTTTCGCTGTTCTCGGCCGATCAACCTTGTCGAAATTTTTGGCGGATTTTCACTCCCTGATTTTTTTTTTCTACTTAATCTGAATCCCTTCGATCGCCGGAAATATCCCCTGCCTCCGTGCTGATCTCTTTTTTCGTTCCCACTGGTACGTTACCCGATCACTCCACTCTTTTTTTTTTGTTTGCGTCTAAAACTCTATCTTCATTTATTCATTGCCATCTATTGATCTGAGATCACGTACTGCAAACGCCAACGACTCTGCTTTGTTTTAGGATTTTTTTTCTGCTTTTTTCATTGATTTTTTGACGTGTTTATTTGCCGTTTTCTTTTTCAGCTGCGGAAAGTAGGTGATAATATAAAGCTTTCGTTCTTTTTCTTAATATACGTATATATCATTTTCTGAATTGTGGAACGCATCGTCTTTTTGGTTTAATACTCATGTAGTCTCTTTACTCTTTGTAAATTTGATATGATTTTCCTTTTTTGAGGTTATGTTTGATGGAAAATTGGACAATCAAATTTGTTTTCGAAGTATTTTTTTTAATGCCAATAATTAGCCTGTTTCACTCCCTGCATTATGATCTGATTTGAGCTGTTTCTAATTTTGCCTGCTTTGTTCTTTTGTCACATCTTTTCAAGTTTGGCAATGCTGGATTTTGGTTTGGTTCTGCAGATTTGATTTGTATCTATAAGTTTGCTGTGATCATGAACACATCATTTTATACATTGTTTGGGAATTAAAAAACAGAGTCACGAGCACCTTCATCATCAGAATTATAGATGTTGCCTATGAACAAGTGTTCTCGTTTGTCGCCAGTTACTACGAATTATCTTTGAAACCAAAAGTTGCATTGTGCCTATTATTGCAAAATTTGGAGTTCTGCCACGCAATAAAGAGGCCAAAGGAATTAAAATGCTTTAAAATATTTCAATTATTGAAACTTATCATTTATTTTTTGCTTCCAGTTTGGTTGTGATTAGGGTGTGTCAGGAGCTGTGAGCTAGGTTGGCATTGTTTGCTCTGTTATATCATATGAGCTAGGTTATGTTTTAATTTACAAATTGGATAATTTAGTACAATGTTCTGAACAATTATGATTGTGATTTTCTTCATGAGAAAATACCATACCTTTGTTTGGCAAATAGTCATTATGAAGAAATTCTTTAAATTACATTTTGCATTCATGCGTTCATATATTATTTATTAATATAGGAATTTTTTAATACAGTGGCTTTCAGTGAGTTACTGGGTTGGCTTTTTTGTAAGCATAAATGCCAGTTGCAAAGCTCAAGGCCTCAAGCAATACAGATGTGATGAAAACAGAGGAGGGAAATGAAACCCTAGATACCTTTATTAGGCAAGCAATAGGGAAAGAGCCCTTTCTTTCTTTCTCAAGGACCGGGGATAGCCCGGTACAATGGTTCCAATTACTCCACGCTTTAGACCAGCAAGGTAATTGCTAAGTTTAATTTATAAAAATGAATGCACGTTATTTTGATTAGAGTATCAGTAATAGCATCTGGGATTGGTGGAATTAAGGAATCTTGTTCATCTTGTAATTGGTGGTCTTTCTGTAAAATAAACTATGACTGTGCCTCTGGACAGATGATGTGACTCAAAATTGCTGAGCTGTTGTCACCTTTTATAAGGCTTATGATGATTCAAAAGTGATGTTTTAGATAATAGGTAGACACCTCGAGTCATGTTATGATTTGTCCTTATTTGACATTGAACCCATGCATTTGATTTTATTGCCTCTCCTTCTCCCAGATCTCCCAGGCTGGCCTTTGCTTACTCCTTTGAAGGTGCAGATGCAGAAGTGTGAAAAGTGTTCCCGGGAGTTCTGTTCATCAATTAACTATCGAAGACATATACGCGTGCATCACCGATTGAAAAAGCTTGACAAGGTTTTCTTCCTCTTGTTTGGAATTGTTTTATTCTGTGTAGCAGCTGCTGCTTGATATGCTTTAGCGGTAGTTGTGTCTTCATCTAAAACCTTGCTTGATTACAGCCCTCGATATTGTCTATAACAATATTCTATTACATTTTTTAGGACACTTCAAAAAATAGGGATCTATTGGGAATGTTTTGGGATAAGGTAACATTGTTTTTCCTTGTGAAGGTTAAGATGGAAACCTTATTATTTTTTCAATCACTCATCAACTTGTGTTTTTGCAGCTTTCTGAGGATGAGGCAAAGGAAATATTGTCATTAAAAGATGTCTCACTAGAGGTATTTTACTTTTGTGCTTTCTAGTTCACTCAGTTGATGCTAGCATGTGTGTTAGTTCTTTTTTTTTCCCAAAGGTCTTTTAGCTTTTGTTTTTAACTTAGAAATTTATAGGAGAACATTTCTTCTTTTTGTAAAATATTATATGATGTGATGGAGGGTGCAAATTGATATCAATAACCATAAATACTTGATCGTCCTCTGTGAGTTAGGTGTTCCATGGTAGCAGATTGACTAGTCCTCTGTTAGTTAGGCATTCCGTTGTAGCAGATTGACTATTGATTTTGGCAGCTGGTAGTCTCATATGCTGCAGTTTGACATATTTATTTATATCCTATTTATATCCATATTAGGAGTTGCTCAGATATTGTTTCATTTGTGAAGTTCTGAATGATTTCTATATTCATGGTTTCTATGATGATATTTGATTTTTCTTTGATGGAGCATGAGTTTTTTTTCTTTACTATTTTGTAGTCTATTTTTAACTTTCCTATTTACCCATCAGGAAGTTCCAGGATCTTCTATTATAAAGTCATTGGTGAGTCTAATTCGGAAACCTGGATTTTCTTCTCTTCCACAATATTGTCTGAGGGCTGGTTCTTCCCTTTTGGTAAGAGTACACCCCCTTTCTGCATTCATTGTTTATCGAGTTCTATTGTTACTGGGTCTCATGTTCTTTATGCTATGTATGATATATCAAAAATTTCTTTCAGGATATTATCCAAGGTAGGCCATCCAGGTTTCCTTTGTCCTCCGAGGACCTATTTGGTTTTCTTGATGATGCAAGTGAAAGAACATTCCTATGTGGAACAGCCGTATCAATGCAAAAGTATATTTTTGATGGGGAAGCTGGGAAGATTGGTCTTGAAACAAAGAACTTAGTGGCTTGCACCAGCTTTCTGTTGGAACAGCAATTGGTACTTTTTCTTGCCTTTTCATTCTTTTAAGGCTATTTTAGAGTTGTCGCCATGTGACCGGGAGGTCATGGGCTTGAATTGTCATGGAAACAGCCTCTTGTAGAAATGTAGGGTAAGACTGCGTACTTTGACCCGAAGTGGTCCGATCCTTCCCTGGACCCTGCGCATAGCAGGAGCTTAGTGTACCAGGCTGCCTTTTTTTTTTTTTTTTTCAGGTTAAGTTAGTATCAATTTATACACATGAGAATGTGCTGGTTTTCCCTGCCTTGCAGCTTTTCTATATTATGATGACTGATGCCTATGCGTGACTGCTATGTGCATTAATTATAATCACCATTTCTTTGTCTATTCAGATTAAAGCATGGCTTGCTGACAAGGATGCTGAAGCACTAAGATGTCAAAAGTTACTTGTGGAGGAGGAAGAAGCTGCCCAGAGAAGGTGCATTATATGTTTGTTTTATTTTTTCTTCTGTCCGTCCTTTGTTTTAATAAATATATTCTATGCCATGTTGCATCCAAAAGAAGGGTTTCTCCTTAACATATATATTTGTGCGTGTTGACTTGAGCATTAAAAAAATCTACTTTGGATGAATATTTTGGGGTAGAGCTGCTCATTTTTGGGTTTACAAGATGTTATAGCAGAGGACCAGAGGTTGTTCTACTTCCCATAAAATGGCAACTTTTGCTACATCAAGTCGGAACTATTTCTTCATTTTTTCATGAAACAAACAGTTGACCTTGAATTATAATGGACATGATTGTGTAATGATTATATATATTTTCCTGAAGTATCCAAACATAGGGTAGCAGCGTATGCAGCTCTCAATTTCTGCAATAAAGAGTCAAAGTACAAGCGGCATGCACACTAAGAATTCAAACCATCTTAACCCTTTCCTGGGCGTTAGTTGAATGCCATAGTTTGTTACTTTGTTTTAAGCAAACAAAATTACGAGTGGCATAACAAACACTTCACGTAGTAGAAATCTTTCCTTCTGTGTAGAGCCCATTGGGAAGAGTTGATTACATTCTTTCATTATATATATGACTTTTCCCTGGATATTTGCAGGCAAGCTGAGCTCTTGGAGAAGAAGAGGAAGAAAAAGCTCAAGCAGAAAGAACAGAAAGCTAAGGAGCAAAGACAAGGGGAGCAAGAAGATCTTAAAGAGAGGATTGATGATATACAGCAGGCTGTGCCTTCAGACAAACTATCTTGCTCTTTGGCTGCATGTGATTCAAATATGGATGGTTTAGATTCACTGCCAGATCATGTTACCTCATTGCTTGAGCCCTTCCAACTTCCAAGCACAGATGAAGATTTGGATTTCGAAAGTCCAACAGGTTCTGGTGTTGGATATAATGACCTTACTAGTCATAATAATGAACGTCGAATGTTACAAAGAAATAGTCGTAGGCATGTAGTTGCTCGTTGGAACTTGTCTACAAAATCACCACGAAATCATGTATCAATTGGTTTGCATGCAAGTCAAAATAGCAATGTGCAGAAGCATGGAAATCACCGGGACTCAAAGCTCATGCCTGTAATCAGTGTCAATAGACAATGGAGTAGGAAACCTAAAACAGATTATGGTGGGGACAGTTTGAAAACTAGAGTACAGAAAGAAGCAACAAGCCAACTCGATCACGATAAGAAGCATGAGGTTCTAATTGGTTCTATATCTGTTACACTTAGTAACAGCTGCCAGCAGGAGAGTAAAAATTTTGATGGAACTAGGGGTGATTCTCTTCTAGATCACCAATTGGTGAAGAAAAACAATTTTCAGGACAAACACAATAGAACGGATTCTGCTCAATGCAACACAAATCGGTCAACTATTAAGCTTTGGAGGCCTGTTAGTAGAAATGGAAACAAGGGTCCAACACTTATTGAAAATGGCATTACAGAATGTCAAGTTATTGAGATCGCTGGAAAGGTTGACGACAATGCCCATTCCATTGGAACAGAGAATGGTTTTCCACTTCCACATGGGAGCCCGCATCCAGCAGGCATGCAGTTTTCATGCCAAGCAGCCAAAGCATTTCTTGCTGAGAGTAAGTTCTCATTTTCTTCCTAAAATTTGGCAATCTGTTTCCTGCCATTAATGTCTAGTCATCTGATCTTATGCTTATCATGCAGGGTGGAAGGAGTCAATTAACTCGGAGCATGTCAAATTGGTTCTGTCAGACGATTCAGACAAAATATCTAAAGAAGGTACAGAGATTATCAACCCTACAGACGATGCAGTAGAGTCACAAGATTTAAAATCCAATTTACTTGGGAATCCTGAGAATCATTCGGATGAAGTGGTGGGGCAAGATTCTTCAACTGCCGGAACAGGAAAAGCCAAGTTCAGAACAAAGCCTGAGAAAGGTGTCAAGTTAAAATACATACCGAAACTGAGAAGTATCACCTAATAAAAGTTAGAGAAAGGAAGGGAAGTTTTTCTTTTGACCATTTTGTTATACAGATGTGCACAGTATAATCGCCATTACATTCTTAGCAGAGGTTCCAGTTTTGCCGAAGGTCTTCTGTCAGAAAATTGAAGAAAGGTTTTAAAAATATTTTTTAAAAATTTTGTCAGCAAGAATACTTTAGTAGTTATAGCAGATTTATAAATAGGGCATTGCTTCCGTTTTAATGGTTTAAAATTTTATGTAATAAATATGGTTTTTAGGCGCTGCAGAGGTTTAATCCCTCAATCAATTTAGTGGAAAACTTGAGTTCCCTGTGCGGGCTCTCATCTATTATTAATTATTATTAGTACCAATTATTTATTGATTTGTTATTCTTTTTCTTTGATGTAGCTTGTCATTTGTCTCTACTCTAAAAAGGGAAATATTGAGCAGAGAGTTTTAGCTTGCTGAATTTCAATTGACAACTTATTTTCAAAACATCAAAATTATGTTCCCTTAAATTTTAAAACGTAACTGCAAATTCTTTTAATCGTAATTGCAACTATTAATGACGAGTTTTTGGTAGAATTACTTTTTTTATGATCATAACAATCTTTTAAACTATTCCCACAATTCAAGTAAATTCCTTTTTTTTTTTAAAGAGAATTCAAAGTAAATCTTTGTTTTGTAAATATGGGTAAACACTTGTTATAACAGAACCATAGTTCGGCTTTCAATTTTTTATTGATTTATTTTTTCCAATTCAAGTGTTGAATTTGTTTTTAACACAATTCCGAATTACAAGTTTTAACTCTTTAATAATTACATCAAACGGTTAGAATCGTTAAATTTATAGTAATATAAATTTATCTGTATAAACGGTAGATTCTTATAATTGATATCGGCACTGAGTAGAGTAGAGATAATCGAACACTTCATTTAAAATAAAAAATAAAAAAAAATTGTTGAAATCTGCCAAACCACTTATAACAACCCTTAAATATTTTACCTTGAGCTTTTCATGCCAAGCAAATGATGTTGGAGAAAAATCATTGTTGCTTCATTTCTGGCTATTCTACTATTTCGTAAACTAGTGGCAGCCTCAAGACCGTGATAAATATTTCTTTCGAGTCACATCAAGAGTTGCGAATTTAAGTTTGGTAAGATTTTTGAAATTTATTTTTAATAGATATCACATATTTTAAAATATTGAATAATTTTTGAAATTTATGTTTAGTAAATATTATATTATTACAAAATATTGGGAAAGAAAAATGAAGATTAGAGGGGGAAAAAAGTGTGGTAAGCAAAGAGAGAAACACATCAAATTTTGACATTATATGCTAGTAAATTAGGAAGACGATGATGCTCCACAACACAACCAACAGATGCCACGTTTCACACTTCTCAGCCTTAAAACACGTAATTAACAACTCTTCAATCCATACTCTCATCATAAGCACTGCACTTTCCTTCCAAACCCTCTTTCTTGATTTCTATCTTCTTTTCAAGAATATTCCAAACCCAATTAGAAAAAATGTCAGGCGGAGTCGGTCCATCCTTCAATGACATGAGCCTTCCAAGTGAAAAACCAGAACAAGATTCACCCCTGAAAAAAACCCACAAAAATGCTGCAGTTTCCTTTAACTTCAACCACTTAAATGCTCTTACAATTATAATTATTCTTGCTGCAACTGGTTTGGTAAGACTTCAAGACTTAGCTTTCGTTGTATTTTCCGTAATCTATATTTTCTTTCTTTCCAAAGTTGCATTTCCATATGCAAAGCCATTAAAGGACTCAAAAGTTATTAACTCAAACAGCAAACTTTTCTTTTTCTATTTGTATTTTACCGCTGTAATTGGTCTATTTCTGCCCATAATTCATATACTGGAAGGAATTTATGTTGGTGACAAAGAAGGAATAAAAGCAGCTGCTCCACATCTTTTTCTGTTAGCAAGTCAAGTTGTAATGGAAGGAATTGCATTTACAGACAATTTTGCTATACCTATACATGTTTTTGTGCCTGTTTTCTATAATTCCAAGAGAATTTTTACTCTTTTCGATTGGTTAAGGGATGAGATGGCTAAGGAAGACGATGGAGGATCTGTCAGAAGACAGCATTTTGGGAGATGGCTTGCTTTAGCTAATATGGGAGTTTGGTGCTTCAATCTTTTTGGATTTTTGTTGCCTGTTTATCTTCCTAGAGCATTTCAAAAGTACTATTTTCTGTATAATAATAAGGTCAAGGATTAAAAATGTTGATAATGTTAGCCATCATGTAACCAAATAAGATTATGGTTGAAATCTTGCTAATCAAGTTCATTTGTTGTTGCAAATCTCCCTATTTTACGATGAACTGAAAGAAAACAATACTAAGGATATGAAGTGTGGATGGCATTGCTTGTGCTTAAAAAAAACTTAAAAGCTAATATTTTTCTGTTTTTATAAAAATAGCTCAAAAGAAAAAAAAAAAACTATATAACCAGGCAAATCACTGACTTCTGAATAAAATAAAATAAAAATACTTAAAAGCCGATTAAGAGTCATTATCCACACGTCCAGTGGCAACGATGTTTACGACCTGACAAATAAGACCAGAATTGGAGCCTCCCAGTCCTAATAATAACAATTAAAAACAATAATAATGGCTCATATTCGAGTCTCGTCCTCCATATGATTGGCTTGTGTTCTGAGTTCCACCCTCAATAAGAGAAAAAAAGGGAAACAAGTGAAATGGCAAATATAAAAAGATGACTAACAATATCTTCCATATAAAAATAAACTCATCCACAAATAGGAATTTTCATCATTCAGAAGACAGAACTGAAACATCAGTTTCCACCAAAGAATGAAATAACTTCAGTTTTGAAACCTTTACAAGAGCAGCTTAATGAGAATCTGTAGGACAAGGTTCATTAACAGAAAAAATAAAAAATAAATAAAAAAACAAGAGCATTATTGTCAATGTAAAAAGACCAACAATGAAAAATGATAAGCTAATTTTTTTTTTTTTTTATCCCATATCAAGCCACTAAGCTAAGCAAGCTACACTATGAAGACATACAATGTTAAGTTATCACAACTCTGCTAAAGTTCTATTTGCCTTATGTTTTCTCCACAAGTTCAGAAACAAGTCAAATCTTCAAGGAATCGAGTTATCCGAAAACCAACTGTGAAATTCATCTATTCTCATTTTCTTTCCTAGATGAGTGAGTGGCCTTCGTGAACGAGCCACGTACAAGCCGTGCACTGAATTGTGAGAAAGGAAATCTGAATTATATTCCAAAGAAAAGAAAAACTTGTGAAAGAAATAATTCCCAACGGTACAGGAGCTCGCAGATGAGAATGGCTCAAAGTCACAAACAACTGCAACAAGAGAATAACGAGGAGACAAATGAGCAAATTGTATTCAAATTGCCTCTTCAGATCTGGTTCTTATTTTTCATTTCGAAATGCCCTTCCAACATACAAGGCAAGACGGCAAGGAAAGAATGTTGCACTTTGGTGATGGCCAAACAGAAAAAATACTCACTTGCAGTTTGCACAACACCAAATAATTCTGTCAATTCTTGCATTTCTGACTGCAAGTGAACCGCAGCCTTTCATTCACCAAACCAAACAACTCAAGCTGCTGAAAATTCTCGTAAAGGAAACTTTCACCCTCGAATTATCTCCGTTCCAAACCTGCTTGAACATCAATTCTTGAATCAAATGCATTATCAATGCAGATTAAATGAGAATTATAAACCCTACAGAAGAAAAGATGACAAACACAAGCATCAAGCCATTCCATAAGGTGCCATCAGCTCAGTAAATTCAAGACCCCAAACACAAGGAAAACCCAAATGAAAGAACCAAAGGAGACCACAATGAGAAAAGATAGAACATTGCAAATAACATACCTGAGTATCTACGCAAAGAGCCATTTCCGTTCATAGACAATGGTACTAGCCTTCTATCTTGGCCTAAAGAAAGTATTTCCTGCATCCTTTCTGGCCAATCTGAATTTAATCTACGAGCGAAGTCTTCAACTTCCCTAGTTTTTTTTTTAAAAAAAAAAAAATGTAAACCTTATATCAGACAACAATAAAAACGCTCTCTCACAAAAACAAAATAATTTCTGAAACTCTCCATGCAAATCCCATATCAAATTCATCATCCAAATCAAGATGCTCGAGTATTTTAGCAACCAACCTATCAAGTTCCTCCTTCATTGCAGGATCTATATCATCATCTATATCGGCATCATCAAATTCAAGTTTAGGTGAAAGTGTGGCAGAACCAGATTCTTGTAACTTTGAAGTTTTACTGGGAGAGGCTGCCAAAAGATCTTTAACCTCCCCATTATGGCAAGCAGAAGAGTCATTGTTAGTCTCCTAAATACACAATGATAAACAAAAAATGAGAGAAGGATAAAAAATACTGATGTTCTTTATATATGAAACAGAGCAACTTCACAAACCAAAGACAAACGGAAAAGCACATGAGAACATACAAAGGGACAGACAAAAAGAAAGATGCCAACCTTCTTATAGCTTTCATCTGCACTGTTTAAAGAAGGTTCCTTTGGTTGATCCTTTCTTCTTCGATTCTTCTTTCTGTTCTTACTCGTTCTATTACCTTTAGATTCTGCAACGGGTTACATTTAGTAAATTACAGAAGTAGAAACCGAAATCAAATCAGCTATTTAAATACCGATTCTCTGCAGAAATCCTAGAAGCTACATGATCCACACAAGATAGCACTAAACATCTGTAATGACTGAGGACAAAACATGTTGCAGTTGTACCTCCTCCGTCCACACCATTTATATATGTCAAAAGATCATCAACTGAACGTTCATCTACACGCTCCTCCTCGACCTCCACATTCTGTGCCGCATACAAAATTAGTTTCCCATTATTGCAACAGGTAGAAAATTCAATAAAATCCTCAATGGATAAAATATCAGAGGGGATGTTTAACAAAAAGTCATAAACACCAAAGGTAAAAAATAGCCACCTTCTTTTTCTCTCTTTCTTTCAGTTCCTTCCTCTTACGGGCATATAATCGATTTAGAAGACGTATGCGTGGATCATCAGTTATGTTTCTAAGGGGTTCCAATTTTTCTTCCTATAAAAAATTAGATGTGTGAGAAAACACTTACACAGACTTAACACAGTAGGAAGCATAAAGATCTTTTTTAACAAACCTCTGTGAGGTCGTCAGGTAAATGGAAAGTCTCACGTATCTCCTCTGGACTTTTCCCTTCAATAATTCGAGCAAGTGCACGGCTGGTAAGATCAACCAAAGGCTTTAACTGGAGGCTATCAGCAGCAGATGTTAACTCGCACAATCTTTTTGTATCCATTCGAATAAATTTTTCATCAAAGGTTTTCCGTTCCTAGACATAAGATCAAGAACTATAACTGAATATCAATGTTCAAAAATAGCATTTACAAATAATAATGTTATCCTGATCCTTATACTGTAATTGTTCCTCTCTTTACGGAAAAATAGAACTGCTCATAGGAACAATTTTTATTAAATTCATCCATCAAGCAGTTAATCATTTTTCCCCCATTATTAGATTCTTAAGATTTAATTAAATGATCCTCTAGAAGCATGAGAAGACTAAGCATATAAAAAAGCAAATGAATCACGAGAGGAAAAAAAAAGTAGAAAAGGGGGATCAGACCTTATTAGAGCGACCTGCTACTTGATGAAACCGACAATAATCAAGTATTAAGCCCAAGATAGCAGGATTCACCCGTTGCGGAAGTGATATAGCATAGTTTTTTGAAGATCCCATGCCTGTTTGAAGAATTTCTCGGCATATCATAGGGCAAAACATGGCAACTTCTTCTTCTACTTGTTGTATTGAACCGTCAGCAGTTTGGAGCCAAATGTAAGATTTCATCTTGAAACAAACGTATCACAAAAAATCATCAATGGTGAAAGTGAAGGCTAAACAAAATAAATAATAAGAAATTGTCATCTGATGCAAGTATACTGCATCCGAATTCCAGAAATAAAAAGCCCATCAGCACCCCACTCACCCCTGAAGAAAATTATAGAACCTGTATTCATTAATGTTCACAGATCTTTCCATTTTTTTCTAAATGGTTAGACCATGAGCATTTAATTCCCTTGAATATAATACCAAAAAGACACATGAATAACCCCCCAACAAAATTCATCAAAGAGCAGATTCCCTTTATATATATACCTCAGGTTTCACAACAGCCATACCGCCTTCTGACATCTGATAATTGCTGCAAAAAACTTATTAGGAGTGCCTCAAATGTGAATGATCTTGCACCTAAGGTTTTAAAAAGAAAAGAAAAACAATAAAAATATGGTTCATCTCTTCTTCAAAAGATTCACTTCCTTAGTGTATAAACTCTTTATTATTGCTTCCCAAACTGACACTTTTTCATAACCTGATGAGACATGTATCAGCATTCTTATCAAGAAAGCCTCCTCAGATATGTTCACTCTGCATGGATGCAATGAGAAAAGGCAGACAAGCAAAATCCATGAGTGAGATGTTACATAATAGAAATAGATTAAAAGCAGCATAACTATCACATATAAATTTCTTAAAAATTAAAACTCTCCAATTGCTAGATACGTTTTGAAAATGGACAACCAAGTAAATTAAAAAGACAATATAAAAAGAAACTAGAAGTTTCAAATTAATGAACTTTATTTGTAGAAAATAATCCTATGCGATAAATAAACGTCAGCAGTTAATCTTTTCCTTAGCACGAAGAAAGAGACACAAAATGATGTTTCAAGTATGGCCTGTCATTATTTGTTGATTAATCCTCCAATTCGCATTCATACTATCCATACAAAACCACATAAACTACAAATCGAAAATATGATAATTAATTTCCCAATTTCATATCTAATAGCAGGAAAAACTAAACACAGAAAATTCATTTGGTACCTGTAAACAAAAATCATTCACTTCATGCAAAAAAAAAAATATATATATATATAGAATTAATAATTTATAATCATATGCAAACAAAAAATTTCCACTTTTTATATCAAATTAAAAGAAAAAATGAAATTCTCTTCAATTTCTTGTGTAAAATCAATAAATTATATGCAAACAAAAACTTTCACTATTTATATTAAATTAAAAGAAGAAATGAAAATTCTCTTCAATTTATTGTGCAGTTAGTAGTCATGTAAAATTGTGAACAATCAAATGTTCATATCATTTCGACTAATCGAACTCAAGTAAACCTAATACACCTTCAACAAACGTGAACAAGAGAAAAGGGGGCAGACTTTAATCGGTGGAATTAATGATAATTACATAAAAATAACAAATTATAGAAAAAAAATAAAATGCAATTACTATATACATACTAGTGAACGTTCAAATTATTAATTAATTAACTAATTGAATTCATAAACCAGAATAATCAAACGTAGTTTTTAGTACATAAAACATATCTATATATGCACATGGAAGGAAAAAGATAGGGTTTTTTGCATACCTTGAAATGGAGGCTTACGTGAAACAAAAAAAATGTAAAAATCCACAGATATTGCAGCAAGAATGGGAAGAACAAGAAGAAGAAGGAAATGGTTTTAGGGTTTTCAATAGGCCCTTATTATTTTTTTTTTTTCCTATTTTCTTTTTTTAATTTTTCTGTTTGTGTTTCCGTTTTCTGTTTCTGTAATTCTCTCTCTTGCGATAATGTGTCTGCTATGAAGTTCCGCACGTGACTCCTATCGGAATGAAGTTGTCCTCGCACGTGTTAGTAGTTAGGGTTTGGTTGGGTGGATTGGATTAGTTATTCTGGAGTTCGAAATCTCTTTGGGTGGGTCATGGGTAGTTCCGTTATGTTATTAGAATTGGGCCTCCATAAAGCCCGTCTTGAAAATTATCCCGTTTTAGAAATTGACAACATGCTGCAAAATCACTCTTTATTTTGCAATTTCCTCAAACATTTCTTTGAAATATAATATTATTATGTATTTGCATTTGAGGTTCAATAGCTTCCGATCGTTCATCTGTTAGTAATCAATTTATATGGTGTTTCAAATTTTTACATAATAATTTTTTAAAAAAAGCTGACATTTGTTTGTATTATGTTTCTAATGAGTCAACATGCATATTAGATTTAATCACTCTACATGTAGTATATAATATTCGGTAGATCGAATAGAACATTATATCGTAAAATTCGTATGCAATGTCATAACAATATGAGCCGACATTTTAAAACACAACAAACATATGTAAAAGTGATGAGGTCATATTATTAATATAATTCCAAGACAAAAATAAACAAATTCATTAATTTTATCCATATAGAACAAAGTCGTTTATAAGTAAGAATATCATGATATAATTTAATGCACCAGACAAAAGAAAAAATAAAAAAAAAAAGATATTAAAAATAAGTATAAAGGTACAAATTCATGTTATAAGATATAAAAAAAAAAACTTAGAATAAATGAATTATGTTAAATTTTTGTGAAATTTATTTATAAATCCATTTTTACATATTTGAAGATAAAAAAATTAGATATTGAGTTTAGATGAATTATTTTATCCTAATTTTTTCACACCAAAGGAATGATAAATTTTCCCTTAAAAAAAGTTTAAATCACTTCTCTAATTTTATATTTATATTATTATTGCAACTAATAACATATTTATTTATCTTGTAAAAATTTATTCAGTATAATATATATTATATTTTCCAATCAATATTTGTTAGGTTTGATATTTTTATAGTCCAATAATATATACCACATCAAGAATAAGTGCAATATGTAATAAACAGTTGAAATAATTTTGCGCAAAATTACAAAAAATAAGTCCAAAAACTGATTAAAGTAATCCAAAACTATTATATAATATTATCTGTAAATTCTATAATATTTTTTAAAATATTAATAGTATATATATATTTTTTTTGGTAGTCGAATTTGGTACACATTTCCGTTTTTAAAAGTTATCTACTAAAATGGTAAAAAAAGAAAAATCTTTCTTTAAAAAAAAAAAGAAAGAAAGAAACGATAATGTCTAAATGTTCATGCTATTTATGGGAAGGAAAAGTCAATCTGGCACTGCCTAATTTGTTAAAGCAGAGGAATGGGTAATAAATTCGTGGACTCCACTACAACACTAATTTTGTGATCACCACCACCGAGTTCTACAGCTTCCTTGCGTTCTACTTCAAACCAACTTCTCCAAAAGTTGCAGACTTTGAAGGCAGATTCGCAGAAAATGTGGTTTTTTAACAGAAAAGGACCATCTGGGTTTTCATCGTCTTCCACAGCTGAGGATGTTACACAAGGAATTGATGGCTCTGGTCTTACAGCCATTGTTACAGGTCCAAAAAGATTCTATCTTTATTATTGTTTTTTTTTTAAATCATCTGGGATTTCAATATATCGAATTGATCCATTACTGTTGTGTTTATATGTTAATATTACCTGATTTGTTTGTAAAATTTAGAATCTTGGTGTACTACTGTCTCTTTTTAACTTGTTTGAAAATTTTGGTCCCACCTAAATTCGGTTTGCAATTAATAATGGTTCCATAACTGAATATGCAATTTAGAATTTCATAGAGTTAGCCTATGTTGTATTGATTATATATGATTTATGG
The DNA here is from genome assembly GCA_948099555.1 of Croton setiger. Taxonomy (NCBI): domain Eukaryota; kingdom Viridiplantae; phylum Streptophyta; class Magnoliopsida; order Malpighiales; family Euphorbiaceae; genus Croton; species Croton setiger. Next base: position 114,382 of record CANUEY010017208.1, on the reverse strand, counting down.
GCACTTAATTGTTAAACTGAAACGAGATTATGTAGTAATTATTTAGTTGAGGTTCGAGTATTATACCATATGTTGCTCTTATCCGGCATACCTTAAAGTTTTACTTCCAAATTACCAAGGAATCGTTGTAAGAAGTTGCTGCATTCCAGTTTGTGTTACTGTTATATCCTATTCCTACATATAAGTTGCTTGTTTTGATAGAACTAGGAAAAATATAATCGAAATGGTTGCCAAACAAGATTCTGGAATCTACATTTCTCATTTACTTCATTGGATTGTAGGAGCATCAAGTGGAATTGGCACTGAAACTACAAGGGTACTTGCATTACGCGGCGTCTATGTAATAATGGGGGTCAGAAATATGTCTGCTGGAAGAGATGTAAAAGAATCTATAATAAAAGAAATCCCATCTGCAAAAGTTGATGCTATGGAATTGGACCTCAGTTCCTTAACTTCTGTTAGAAAGTTTGCATCAGATTTCAATTCCAAAGGTCTTCCATTGAACATACTAATGTAAGTAAGCGAAAAAACTGAAGAATCTTGGCTGTAACTTTAATTTCAGAGAATTGCAGAATAGATAGATATAATTTATGCTTGTAGTTGTTGTACCGTTCACATGATTGGTGAGCTTTTCATAATTTTAAATCACATGGATAGACCCTTATTGTTGGTGCTTTATAAGTTATAATGTTCTCAGATTAATCAATTAAGAGCAACTAATAATAGCTTTTTTTCTTCTTTGCTGTAAAGTAACAATGCAGGAGTTATGGCAACACCTTTCATGCTTTCCAAAGATAACATTGAATTACAGTTTGCAACAAATCATTTAGGTAAGTAAGCACATAATTCAAATGGGTTCTTGCTTCAGAATGATCTGGGTTAATGGTTTCCATTTCCCTTTGAGATTTGTTGTTAATTACTGCGTTGAACTTTTCGAAATGTCAAAATATCTGTAATTTTCAATGGAATAGAAGTATTTGAAGAGTCCCTACATTAGATGGCAATCGTTATTTCTCTTAAATACTCTGTTGCTTCCATGATCAATGGAATTAGTACTGAAAAGTTTCAATCTTTTCTGTCAAAAATCCCTATTGCAGGTCATTTTCTTTTGACAAACCTTTTACTGGACAATATGAAAAAAACTGCACGTAGCAGTAAAAACGAAGGAAGAATTGTAAATGTCTCATCAGAAGCTCACCGATTTCCTTATCGTGAAGGAATTCGCTTTGATAAAATTAATGACCAGTCAGGGTAAAACCCATCCCAGCTTAGAATAATTGCCTGCAACTAAAATTTTATTTCTTCAAGGGAATTTGATTGTGTTAAAACTTGTTCTTACACAGGTACAGCAGTTTTCGTGCATATGGTCAATCAAAGCTTGCAAATGTTCTACATGCTAATGAGCTCACTAGACGTTTAAAGGTATCAAATCTGCCTAAAGACGCCTACTTTTTTTTGGCAAACCTAAAGATGGCTACTTTATTATGCATAAAACCTAAAAATGCCTACTTCATATGCATAGAATCCATTGAAAAGTTAGAGTGTTTATGGTAACAGGAAGATGGGATCAATATAACTGCAAATTCACTTCATCCAGGAACAATTGCCACCAATCTTTTCCGGCATATGGGCATTGCCAATGGTAAAATCACATAAAAATCTCACTGTTTGAGTTCATATCATGAAATTTAATGTGTTCCATCAGTCAAAAAACTAGATTGAAATTTGATTTTTTTTATTGTTTCCCTCCGATTCAGGTATCTTCAATGCAGTCGGTAAACTTGTGCTTAAAAATGTTCAACAGGTGAGAAATATACAAAATATTGTCGGAATTTGCTGCTAATTTTGTTTATATCAAACTAATTGTACTGAGTTTTGTTGCAGGGTGCTGCAACAACATGCTATGTAGCATTGAATCCACAAGTGGAGGGAATAAGCGGCGAATATTTTTCAGACAGTAATGTAGCCAAAAAATCTGTACTGGGAAATGATGTTGAACTGGGAAAAAAACTCTGGGATTTTAGCTTGAAATTAGTTAATTAAAATTAAAAATGGTTCTGTCAAAGTATATCTAATTACTTCTTGTATTTACATGAAGATATTATTATTATTTATTTACTTAACAAAATTATGAATAATGATATATTAACTGACTTCACTTGATCAAGTTCAATGGCTTGGTTTTGTAATTCACAGATAAAACTCATGAAAGCAAAGATTTCAAAAAAAAAAAAAAAAGATATTAAACTAAAATTAGCAATAATTATTCAATATAGACAATAATTATGGCAGTTTCATAACTATTCATCAAACTGCTGAGTTTGCAAACAGAAGTTTATTTGGGTTGAAAATATCGAAAATAAAGTGAAATTCATTTGGGGTTATGATCCAGAAAATTTCTTGAATTGGATATGTTTTGTATTTATTTACCGGTTGACAGAACTTGGGGCTTCGGAGCTTAGCTGAGGAAATTAAACTACAGAGGAGGATGTGGTGGTTTAGCAGCAGAGGACCATCTGGGTTCTCTGCTTCATCGACTGCAGAAGAAGTGACTCGAGGAATTGATGGGTCTGGTCTCACTGCCATAGTCACGGGTCAGTTTCTTGTCAATTACATTTCTTTTTTTTTTTTTCTTCTGCTTAACTTGAATTCACTCTACCCAAATAGGAACACATATCAGATTTGGGTATTTCTTTTCAAGTTCTGTTTTTACATATAGATTTTATGGGTTGTTCAATACTGATCTTCTTATTTATGACAAATGATTTTGCTTGATCCCTTTTAGATTTTTTATGCAAATTAGCAAGCAGGAGAATGAATTTTTTTTTTACGTATTGCTGCTGCAGGAGCATCAAGTGGTATTGGATTTGAAACAGCAAGAATGCTTGCATTGCGCAGTGTTCGTGTAATTATGGGAGTTAGGGACATGGAAGCAGGCAATAAGGTTAAAGAAGCAATTGTTAAGGAAAACCCCAGCGCAGAAATTCAAGCCATGGAATTGGATCTAAGTTCATTTTCATCAGTAAAGAAATTTGCAGCAGACTTCACAACCTTAGATCTTCCCTTGAACATTCTAATGTAAGTTAGCTGGTAAAATGTTCTTTACTTTCTGCTTTGTATGAACTCTAAAATTTTCTACACGTAAAGAGCTTGAGTTGCCTTTGTATTTTCCCCTTTACGGAGAACTTGCACTGAAGCCAGATGAAAGTTTTGTTTTCAGTAATAATGCAGGAATCATGGCAACTCCATTCATGCTTTCAAAAGACAATATAGAACTTCAATTTGCGACGAACCACATAGGTAAGATGTCTGAAAATTTTCTATCAGTTCAATGATGGCAATCTGTATGTAAATTTTTAACCACTAGAGATTTTGTTATGTTCATCATATAGGTCACTTTCTCTTGACAAATCTATTGATGGACACCATTAAAAAGACATCAAATGAAAGTAAAAAAGAAGGAAGGATTATAAATGTCTCATCACGTCGTCACAAGTTTTCGTACCCAGAAGGGATTCGTTTCAATAAAATTAACCATTCATCCGGGTAAATCTATCTGAATGCACCCCAGATTCTATCACTTTTAATGGATTGTAAAGCATGTGTACATTTTTGTTTTCTTCCAACATTATCAGAACGTGGAAAAACTAGTCCTTTTTTATATCGTGCAGGTATAATAGTCTATCCGCATATGGTCAATCGAAGCTCGCAAATATTCTGCACACCAATGAACTTGCAAGACGTCTACAGGTTCATCGTTTGTTCAAGCATTTTTCTTTTGTGCTATGTTTTTGTAATGAAATCTTTTTCAGTAACATTTGTCAAATAATTCTTCTAGTTCCCTGTTTCATTTGCTTTATGTTTTTTTTTTCCTTCCTGAAGTTCTCTTTGGTTTTTATTGAATAGTCTCTCATCAAGCAGCTTTTTGATTTTCATGATACTAAACAGGAAGACGGAGTAAGAGTAACAGCAAATTCTGTTCATCCAGGACCTGTAGCGACCAATCTTTTTCGTCATTACGCCATTTTGACTGGTATTTGAGTATATTTTTCAGTTTTAATCAAAGCAAAAAATTTGAAGAGAGAATATAGTTGCTACACCAAAACTAGGCCCAAAAAAACAACCAGACTCACCTAGTGGATAAATCAGGAATACAGAAACAAAAACAGCAATTGGACCAGAGAATGCGATTGCATTATAAGGTCGCAATTGTACAAATCGAGCAAGTTCAAATTGACGTAACATAAAACCGATTAGTCAGAAAGCACCTTGGAGAGCAACAAAAGTCCACAAACCACCTGATTGGCACCATATGGTATTGGGAAGAAGGAAGCAAGTTACTGATTATTCTGGTTTGGTGCAGGTCTTGCAGGTCTTGTTGGTGGATATGTGATAAAAAATATTCAACAGGTAGCCATAAATTTTAAGAACTGGATTCAGTTTGATTTACGATTTTAGATTGATCTGTTTTTGAATTTTTTGTGGGTATTTTGTTTGTTGAATTGGTAGGGAGCAGCAACAACTTGCTATGTTGCATTGCATCCACAGGTTGAAGGGATAACCGGCCGCTATTTTTCAGATGTAAACATAGCTGAACCAAGCTCACAGGCTACTGATGCCATGTTGGCCAGAAAATTGTGGGATTTCAGCTTAGACTTGATTAATAGTTCCTCAAATTCACAGGGATTTTAGAAAGTGGGAAAGATTTTACAATGTACTTGTTATAATTTTTCATGCGATAAGATTCTACTTATAATGTTGCTTTACTTCTAAAAATTAAATGGTATCATCAAGAAATAGACAAAAGAATTCATATTCAATGAAATAATATCAAGAGAATTTTTAATCATGGAATTAGACTCTTTTTTCCTTTTTCCATTCATTTACATAGAAACATATCAGTTGGAAGAGTTAGAAACTGAGCCAGCAAAACCATTTGTAGGTTTACAATATGCACAGGCTCTGCAAATCAAGATTGCTTTTCATAAACAAATTTTCTAACCTCAATTCTCTTCTCCACAATCAGTTACATTACTGTACTGTACAGCGGTCTCAATCTTGGATCCCAAAAAAGATACTCCAGAATCTGATCATTGTACGGACTGGAATTCTCATTTTCTTATATATCATGATCTAAAAGAATGTACAGTTCTAACTGCAACTGCCTTTTGAATACAATCCATACTGGAGAAACTGCCGAACAGTGGAACAGAAGAAGCCACACCTTCCTCGAGAAAAGTAGTTTTCTCCTGATCCAGTCAAAAGCCCTTCAGGCAGTTCATTTTTGTACAAGTTGAGCTGCATCAAACAATGAGGAGCTAGGAACCGAGTTCCATTTATGGACCCGACTGCACAAGCTTAAATGCTTTGTCACTGTAATCATCAACCTCCTGCACAACTGCTCCCCAGGTGTTAACCTTATTTCAGTGTTTTCTCCGACATGCTTATTGCAATCATGAGTTCCCTCAGCTGTTAACTGGAGGAAAAAATATGTTATGCAGAACCAAAAAGACAGTTTACGGTCTGCAACTCGTAAACTCAATCTAATTGGTGTTCCAAAAAAAAAAATTGTATGGAGTTAGAAACCATTGGTCCGGTTGGGCAAATGAGAACGGGGACTTAGATCCAGGGATGGGTTCATCTTCACATGATCCCTTAAGAGTTGCCGAGATACACGATCAGCCAAGACCGACTGTCCTTCATACAGTTGCTTTCCTAGGACATCATTTTCACTTGGAAACATCTCGGAAAAAATGTGAGAGCCAGCCCGCATTCCTCGAAAAAGGTCTGGATTGCCATCATGATAAGGGAGGCCATTGATATACATATTGTTTGTGGGCTTTGGCATGCTTCCAAAACCCTCCTGCAAATTGACTGATTGTTTCCAATGGTTAAATGGAATAGCACCACCACAGCCACCTGTAAGAGGAGTGGAAGAGCCTGAAGTGGTTCGTGGGCTAGATATAGGTGAAGGAGACATTCTCTGCGGTGACCTTGAATGCAAAAGGGGGCTTCCAATTGGTGAGACAGGACATGAGATGTTCCTCGGAATAAGAATATCACTGCAGTTGATAGAATTAAAAATCAAGCAAAAAGCTAACGATGCAGTGATACATATGTACACACACATTGGAGAGAGAAAAACCTGGCACGGGGACTAATTTTCATAACTCTGGACGAATGAATTGCAAGCCTCTCAGAATCCAAGGAGGTAAGGTTTCTTGCTTGACAAATGCCCTGGAACATCATTTCTACCATATCAACAGTTGAAAAATGTATGGAAGACTAGAGAAGAAAACACGATTAAGGGAAAAAATTACTAAATGACCTTACCAACACAATAAATAAACCAAATAACAGAGAGGAGTGGTAAAACTCTAATTCCTAAGGTAATACCAATGCAAACTTCTGTTTCCTAAGCAAGTATTAGTATCAAATCTCAATTGCTTTTAAGATTCAGTATTAGTGTCTCTCTCAAAAAAAAAAATAAATAAATAAATAAAATGCAAGTGCGTTTCAGAAGAATTCCACCAGCATTATTTCAAGTGGCATGCTCTTAAAACTTTCCATCTTCTAGAGATACCAGCTAGTCAATTCACCTCCAAGTTCCTTTTTTCAAAAAAAAAATTCACCTCCCAAGTCATGAATCATGTTCCCCAAACTACATTCACCATAACGCACATAACTGATTTATAAGGAAAAGGTTTGCCAATTTGTTCTATAATCAGCAGAAGACATTTAAATGCATCTGGCATCTACCAATACAAAATCAGAAAATATTAGTAGTGAACAGCAGATCCAATCTAAGATGTGCCTCCTCTTAAACAATACAATATAATCAGGATGTGCATTTTCCATAAAAAATTTTTCATCATGCATTCAGATCCACATCAACAAATAAATGTGAAAGACAAAAGCACCCATGCTGAACTATCTGTATCATGCAAACTATTTATTAAACTTGTCTATGTACCATGGTACAAAAACACTTCAGAAAGCACTTGATATGAAAGAAATAAAAAATTAACACAAAAAAAAAAAACATACCAGAGCTTTCACTCCATTTGTTAATGAAGGGGGTTGGTCTGCAGGCTCAGGGCTCCAAATTGGCCTTTCCAAAGGAGCAGTAGATTTTACGAAAGGATGTTCCAAAAGCTGAGCAGCTGTAGAACGATGTTGTGGATTACGTTGCAAGCATTGTCTCACAAAATCTTTTCCATCATCTGATAAGTGATCTGGTATTGTTGGGAGGTCCTTACTATTTCCGATCTTAAACATGGCAGCAACCTTAATACCATGAAATTGCAAATTTCAAAGAATAATAAGAAAGAACAAATTTTATGCATAAAACAACTTAAACCATAAACAAGAAGCATGATTTAGGAGAACTGTAATGATGCATATTAAGTCTGCATAAATTTACATCTAGGTCTATTATACTATCTACATGACTCACCCCTTCAAACTGGCTCCATGGTGGTTTTGCTGTAGCCATTTCCAGAACAGTACATCCAAGGCTCCATATATCCACAGCAAGGTTGCAACCATTTGAGTTCTTTATAACCTATTGAAACATCAGAACAGACAACTCATAAATAATAGGTAGCATGGTATGATTAGGAACAAAGAAGAAACAAGAAAATGCTCCAACCTCAGGAGCCATCCAGTACGGGCTTCCCTTGAATGATAATGGACATGATTGTCCAGTTATCTGCAAAACAGAGAATAGGTAAGCCAGAGAGTATGGATTTGATTCGAGACCCACAGGCCACTGTTACAGTTAAAATCAGCAATAAGCATTGGAGAAACAGATCAACCCCAAAGGATAAACCCATTAGAATTCTATCCCCAATAAAACATCTGTTGTTCCTCTGGTGCATGCATCCAAATAAAATGAACTGGACAAATCAGCCTCAAGGTCAATTTGCTGATCAAGAATGTTGAGTTATCAAATACACCACAATACCACATGCCACATCATTATTCAGATATCTAAATTGCTTCTTATTCTATCTCTTATTTAAAAATGAGAAATGATTGCATCCACTCACATGCTTTGCCATCCCAAAGTCTGCCAATTTAACACGACCATTTGGATCCACGAGTATGTTTGCACCTTTAATATCTCTGTACAAAAAAAGATGCAGCATAAAAACATGAACGGAGTTAAGTCCTAAAAAAAAACACTGTAAGTTAACATATCAACATGAACTCAATTCACCTGTGGACAGTGCTCTTAGAATGTAAAAATGCGAGTCCTGACAAAATTTGCTGAGTATAACTACGGATGGCTAGTTCACCCAATTGTCCATACTCTTGAAGAATTTTGTGTATGGACCCACCAGATACATACTCCAGGTATATATAAAGCCTATCACCAACCTGTTCAGTAAATCATTCAGAGATTTGTCTCTCTCAGTCAAAACAACTTTAAATTGACATGATGGAGGAATAAACCAAATAAATTTACACAGTAAACAAAAAACAGAGCCCTGCAGAGTATCTTCATTACAGGACTTAGTATCTTGAAATAAATTAACAGTTTGCAGCTGTAACCAAACAGTAGAACATGTCGTAAAATTATTTAATATTGCATCGTAATGGTGATCAATTACATTACATTAAGACAAAAACCAGGAAACATAAGACTTACCGACTCAGACCCGTAGTATTGCACAATGTTTGGATGTTGTAAGCGACTCAGCAGAGCAATTTCCTACAGAAGAAAACCGGCAGAATAAGATTCTCTACACCGTACTTAAAAGCTCATAGGAAAACAATTCGGGAAGGCAAGGGGTGAAGTAAAGTATAAAAACAAGCAACAACTTTATCATCTTCTTACAGTAAAGTTACCTGCATCAACTGCTTTGCACTTTCCTTGGATTTGGCATCATCTGAAAATAATGTGACTTCCTTCATTGCACACATTTCACCGCTTTCACTAACCAAATGATATAAAATGAGATATGATGCAATCAACTATCATCAACACTTGAAAACATGCAATTAGGTTGAAAGTTAAAACATCAAACACACAAAAAAAGAATGTTGATCAATCTTGTAAGGCTGCAAAAACGAAAGTCTCTGAAATTGATGTCCATGCATGTGTATGCCAGTGAATAAAGTCCGTTGCTAATGCTATATAAGCTGGATGCAATTATTTCTGATAAACAGCAGCTTGTCGAAGTTGAACAAGCATTTATTTGTATAAACACTTGTTAAAACGACTTCAGTCATCTATCATACCTGTTAAAACCAATGTAAACATGTCCAAATGTGCCTCTACCCAGTAGCTTTCCCTTTTTCCAGCGTGAACCAGGGCTCAATGGATTCTCTGCCCTTCCAGGACTTCGGGGAACGGAGGGAGATGGTGAGGCTGAATTTGAATGAGAAAAGGGAGAGGAATTGGAAACTGAAACAGGAGGAAGCGGTAGTTGGTGGCTTTGTTGTCTTCCATCATCAGGCCAGCTTGTGTGTGACTCAATCGTTGTCCCTCCTGCTCGAGGATGAATTGGTGTAACAGCACCGCTTTGTACCCTTGAGCTGGGCCCAGGACTAGGAATTGGAGAGCATTCAGGGCTACCCTTACTTTGCTGCCACAATAATTGTCCTGACATATCTCCTCCCATTGAATTATGCCCAGAATTGTAACCTGAGCCAGGACTAGAACAGTGGCCAGATCCTATCAAAGTGACATCTGTATAAGGTTTTCCAGCCCAAAAAGCAGAATTTATCACTTGTTCAGATCCAAATGCTCTCATAGGACTTCTAGAAGGACTTGACATAGAACTGTCTGGGGCACTACAGAAAGCTCCATAGTGAGGGACCTGTAGATTTGGTACATTACTGCTTAGAGGCCTTCGTTTGGGTGAAGTAGGGGATGTATGATTGCCAAGAGAAATATCAGCAGATTTTTTTTTCTCTCTTGAGTTTATTTGAATGGTTGTAGAGGATTGATCCTTGACCAGAGCACTTCAGCACAAAAGAAGTACATGAATCAGGGATCAGTGGCAATTATGGAATAAGATAAGTACAAATAAAATGAGGTATACAATTAATAAAATAAATGCATTCTCACCTGGAGGTAGCGCTTGTTGTAGTTATATACCCATGATCATAGTCAGCTGCTCGTGGACTACGTTGTCTTGAGTCAGGAGGATCATCGCAATCAATGGAACTCTCACTAGAAACAGAAGCAGTGCCTGGATCTCCATCCAAATCTGTTGGATTTGCACTACCGCGCACACATACTGATCTGGGGAGGGGCAAACGGAATGATGATTTCGAATCTTTTCCAAGTTTTGACTTCGCTGATATACCAATCCCAGAGTCTGTGCGCCCTGCAGTAGCAGGGTGCACTCCAGGAAGGGGAAGGGTTTGGGCATGAGGTCTCTCATTAAAACTTTGACACCTTGAAACATGTTTGGATTCTTTGGAAGGTGATGTAGATCTTGATGCTGCTCGAGATAGAGAGCCTTTCTCTGAAACTGTGTCACTCGATTTTCTTCGTGAACCACCCGATCTTCCATTTAGTTTACTCTCAGCTGGACCTTTTAATCTTCTGTGAAATGTGTCAATGAAACTTTCCTTGCTCGCTTTCTTCTTCACCTCTTTGGATGATAATTTACCCCACCATGAAGGCATGTTTTCTGATATTCAGGACTTATAGAAACTATAGACACTTCCTACAACACTACTGAAGTAGTCCATTTCCCATTATCAAAAAGTATCACATAATAGCACCTTATGAAGTTACTATCCACATATACCACTTCTACAGCTTGAAGGAAATAGAAGGTTCCATGTTATAAAGCAATATTCCCCACCACCGTAAAAGGAGTTTCAGGAAATCAACAACTATTCAAGTTATCAGTAGATAAAGCCTGCAGATAATTCACCTGAGAAATGAAATTTAGTCATCAATAATAAGCCATATCAAACCAAAAATGAAGTATGCGAAAAATTTCAGCAGAAATATTTCAAAAGATAAAATAATTCAATTATTCCCTAACCCAAACACTCACATTAAAAACAATGTGAAAACATTCATTCCCCTTACAATTCCTTTGATGAGTACTCCAAGTGAAAGTGACTTTGTATACAACTTGGGCCACAATTAGGTTTATCAAATATTAAATTATTAACAACAAAAGAAAAATTCAGGAAAAGTGCTCAACGTACCGGTTTCAACGATTATCAACTACCCCATTAAAGCTCCAAACTTACAGTTTTAGGCTTTAACAACTTCAACAAATTCAACCCACTTCACTTATATAACAAAAACAGATAGAAAACCCAAATCCTTGAAGGTGCATTCAGTGAAACAAATCACTTCGCTGCAAAAATCACTAATTGCAACTTCTACCATATCTGAAGCTCACATTTTAATGTGTCTAACATAACTCCAAATCTTAATCTCACATTGAAAATCTACACAACATAGAGAGTAGAGCTTAAAGTAGCTTCCACTCACTAAACATTTTCATTTTCTCCAATTATTGCAGGAACCAAACAAACAGTTAAGATCTCAACTTGCTAAAACTACAACCACCTCACCACATAGATCTAAATACGAATTTTCCAAAAAAAGTAAAAAAAAAAATAACAAGCACCAAAACTACTTAACCATCCAATGAGTTAGGTAAACAAAATTTATTAGAAAAAAAAAAATTACTTCGTAAACATGAAGCTGTGAAGCTTGACTAGAACAGTGACTGAACAGCACAAATCGAAGTAAATCGCTTGCATCCAATCCTTCAGCTCTGGTCAGAGTAAAATAAAGGGGGGGAAAAAGAACCCTAGAAATCAAGAACTAAAAAAAAAAACATATTAAGAAGAATTACTGGTTTCATTGTAATTGAAATAAGACTTCGTGTTGAGATCGCGTAGAGAGAGATTGACAGAAATGTGGAGAGAGAAAGGTGTCTGAGCTAACACACCCCTTTTTGTATTGTATGTATGCGTTTTGATTTTCGAATAAATTAAAATTTATAAAATAAAATAAAATATCAATTGGAAGTATTTTTGGTTTTCTATTATAATCGATTTGGACGTATTTTTAGTTTTCTATTTTAAATTCTTCCTTTTTTTCTTCCCACTTGATTTCAAATTCTTGACTGCTGATGGCTGCAAGTCTGTAACACAACCAATGGATGGTGAATAAATATTTATTAATGAAGTGTAATTGTTATTTAATATTAATATTCTAGTAGTACTACTACATGATAAAATGTATGTGGCAAACATTACAATATTAAGATTAATACTTACATAATATGAGCATGTTTTATGCATATCTCTTCATGTGAAAATTTGATAGCCAAGGAATACTTAAAACTTTTTGTAACGAAGGAATAATTAGATATTTACGAGTTTTAAATATCGATTCAGATTTAAAAATGACATAATTAATAACTTTAAATTTGATAGCGAAAAAAAACTTAACACATAGAACTAACTCAATTAAGCACGTTGTAGTATTATTGATAAATTTTTATGGATTTTTACTTTTTTATATAATAAACATGAATTAAATTTTTAACATTAAATGACAATAATAAAAATAGGCAATTTTCAAAAAATAATAATAGATCGCATTTTATTTCAATTTTAGTAATAAACATGAAACATTATTGCCCATCAATTGTATAAATTTTGTTTTGCACCTTCTTGATATATAATTTATAATATTTTTTTCCAAATAATATTATTTTTTAAAAAAAAAGGAGAAAACATAATAACATATGAAAAATAGCCTCTCAACAAGACAAACGGAAAAAAAAACATCTGATTGAAACTACGATAAGGGTATAAATGTCCACAAACCTAAACACGAGGACGGAACCCTAGTTCTAAATTATCAAAAATAATAGTAATAAGAGAGCAATACTAATTTAATGATTTTAATAATTAAATGTTAAATATGAGGATAAGGGTAGTCCAAATTGACTGTCATGTCTACATCCAGATAAAGAGAGCATTATATAAAATAAATAAATAAATAAATAATATTTCTGTTGAAATCGGGAAAATAAATATAAACTATGTTATTATTAATTCGTATTTCTGAGCAAATGTCAAGGGCTGACATAATAAATGGCCTCAATTTTCAAAATTCAAAACATAAATTATTTATTTTTTTTACACAAAAAGTTTTATTTTAGATTCGATTTGCACATATTTATACAAAATTTTATGTTTATACCAACTTACAATTGACATCCATGTCTTCAAACAATTGACTAGGTCTTAAAATTACACCTTCAACATAATTTTTAACTAATTTGTCTGATTGTGTTAGATTTATTTTTTTAAAAATTATTGTACTTATAATATTTTATTTTCTTATATACTTTTATTAATGAAAAATTTTCTGTCTTTTATCTTTAAAAAAAGTTTTTAGTTAATTTATTTTATACACAATTGATTTCAAAAAAATGCTCATATGATTATTAATTAGAAATTTAGGAAAATAATGCATACTTATTTAGATGCATTGCATTAGACTAATAATCCATAGTCCACATTCTTCTATCTAAAAAGAAAAAAGAAAAAAAAGACCACTATCATATCTTAATTTTAATTAATTTTTCTCACTAAATGTTTTGTAAGATGGAAAATTAGAATTTTGAATTTAGACTTTATCAGTGTTATTTATAGAAATGAATTATTTTTTGTGAAAAACCGAGTAATTTAATATATTGAGGGTCTAATTTACCGAAATTAGAGATGAAATAATATATTTTTACTGATAAATAAAGGTTATTCAAAAAATATAAAAATTAAATTAGCAACAATAATTATGAAAATGATCATTTTCTTGCACCCCACAAACTTTAAAGTTGCATCCGCTATATAGACAATGAAAGTTGCATGAAGATCAGCTCCAACGACAATAGTGTAATGAAAAGTTAGGAAAAAATCAATATATTGGATTAAAAAAGAATAAAATTTTCTTAAATATTTGAAATTTTAAAAAATTGATTGGTTTGATATATGAAATGAATCTATACATCGAAGTGTAGACAAATATTAAAGACCGAAGAGTAACACTTGCAATAACCGCAAAAAATAATTTTTTCCCAATTTTTTTTTAATACAACATTTTTACTTAAACTAATTTATGAGTGTTAATCCAATAACAAGGACAGTAATAATGGAGGGGAGTCCAAATTTGAGATGGGTTAAGAAAGATAAGTTATAACTAAAATTAGGAGAATTACGAGCTTGCTCACATACTATAATGTTAGCAGCTGAACCCACTAGGGAAAAATTGGCTGAAACAGTGCTCACCCAACCCAATATTACCCATGCTTTTTTCACAGACATTTTTGCTGCTTATTCTGCCATCCTTCCTCCCAATAACACAACTGAAACATACTACTAATGTCAACTAAAACAACTAATTTTAACAAAAAGAGCAAGAACATTTACATATATGCATACATACCAGTTGTAACATTTGAGATGGAGTTTGATAGAATGAGGATGATTAGAGCAAGAACTGCTATTCCACTAGCATGGTCAATATGTGCATAGGACTCCATTTCTTGCCATAAATAACTTGGAATTCCAGTTTTTTCAAACCCAGTAATGGTCATGAACATCCCACATACGAAAGCTAGAAGAGAATAAGACACCTGTCCAAACAAAACAAGAAAAAGGATTCAACTATTTATGGCAAAGAAATTATTAAATAATTCTTGAAGATTTTTTAATTTAAAATTACCTTCTCAAGACAAGGTTGAGCATCTTAAAAATCAATAACTATAAGCAGATTTTGAGGATTACCAACTGAAGTTGCAGAAGATCCAACGTTTGAACTTGAAGCAATTGCGATTAAGAAAGGACGGGAAGGAAGATTATGGTTTCCAACAATTTTGAGTACCATTTGTGTCAAGACAATACAGCAAGTATCGTTAGTGAAAAAAGCACTTGTAAGAGCAGAAGCTAAGCAGACTCTAAAAATCAAATCGTTACCACCTTGGCTTTTCCAGGAAAGTAATTTACCCAAGTACTTAAAAGCATCTACTTTTTCTAATAAGATACTAACAACCAATGTTCCAAAAAGAAGAGCAAGGATTGAAATATTAATAGAATCATATGCTTCTGAAGGGGTTATGACCTGAAAAATAACCACAAGTACTGCAGATAGAAGAGACCCTGCTGGTCTTCCAATTGGTAGAAGTGGAATTGCAGGAAAAACTGCAAGAATCCAGAATATCACAAAAGCAAATAATCCTAGAATCATTTTTACTATGTCCGCCATTGTTATAGAATGGAAAATTAATTCCAAATCTTGTTGCTTTGATTTTCCGGCTGTATGAGATGCTTTCATTTTGAAAGTTGGCTGGCTTCATAATTATCCCAAGAAATGTTCTACTATTAAAATTAAGGTTAATAAACACAAGCTCAAAGCTTTATGCGAGGATATCAAGAAGCTGTACTTATGGATTCTTCACAATTTTCTGGCAGCTCAATAAGCTTTTCCTGTTGCATTCCCGATTGCCCGGAAATCTCATCGAGATGGAGTGACATACCATGAGATTCCTAGCAATCAGGAATGCAACAGGAAAAGCCGATCTCAAATTTTTTAAAAAAAATGACCAGAAGAACAGCTCTTAGAAGAGAATCTGCAGTTCTCTCAATTTGCAGAAATGGAACTGCACAGGGGAAACCGCTAGAAAACAAAATATTGCAGAAGAATATGAACCAAGAATGAGTTCCATTAGACTGGCTTTAACATATATACATTATGTCAAATTTGGTCCTGGAAACATTGTGATATATAATTTCTTCATACAGAAGAATATCTTGTTATTTTCTTTGTTATCAATCATGAATTTATGAGATATCCTGAATTTCTATTCTCAACACGACGGCCTTCAATTACCTAAAACTCAAAAAGAAACTAGTCAACTATTCTACTAATTTTCCATAAGCATTGATGATTGATCATCACTTGAAATGTCTGGTTACTTTTCATAAAGGTAACCACTTAGAGAAGGTCTCTTTCATTCTGGTAGATGTAAAGTTTATGAAAGAAACATAAAAGCAAGTCATACCCTGCAAAAATCTTGATTAAACAATGGAATTGTTAAGCAAATTTTCACAAGAAATGCAAAACACCAGTAGGTTTTATACTTTTAAGATACATTTCTCAACAAACTCAATTTCATTTGCTTTGATCGTATTTTTTACACAAATGATCTGCAAAGCCCAAACATAACATGAACATTGCTATGTATAGGTAAATGTGATCATAGAAGAGAGAATTTTGTACATATATGCAAATATTCTTTGCTGGAAAATATTTGATATGATCATCTTACGAGTAACAAACCAACAGCAGTAACAACAAGAGTAGAAGGAACTCCAAATTTAAGATGCTTCCAGAAAGTTAAGTTGTACCCAAATTGTGGAGCTCGACGAGCTTGTTCACATACTATCAAGTTGGCAGCTGATCCCAGTAATGAAAGGTTCCCGGCTACTGTACTAACCCAAGCTAAAATTAGCCACGCTTTCTTCTCTTCGGCTGCAGAAATTGCAGCTGCTGATGCTGCAACCCGTCCTCCGAGCAACAGAACTGAGATGGTATAAACAAATTAATGTAAGAAAAGTAGAAAAGCTAATGCATATTTAACTAAGAAATGCTTTGTTTCATATGAAGAACTTAGATCCAAGAATGGAACACTTGAAAATGAATATGTAACATACCAGTTGGTACATTTGAAGCCAAATTTGAGAGGACAAGTATGACAACAGCAAGAACAGCTATCCCGGAACGAGTGTCTATTTTTGCATGAGGCTCCATCAAGTCCCACAAAGCACTTGGAATTCCAGTTTTGTTGAAGCCATCGACCGTGATAAACATCCCACAAAAGAATATCAAAAGAGAATAGGAGACCTGATCAAGAAATTTTAGCAGGTGAGTTTCTATACTATATTGATAGAATCAATTGTAATAGTTACATTAGTACCATAAAGAAAGCAGATTTTACCTTCTCGAGACATGGCCGAGCGTCCTTGAAATCAAGAACGACAAGCGCTAGAGCAGCAGTAATTGCAGTCCATGACATATTAAGACCCATCAGTAAAGCAATCAACATACCTAAGGTAACAAGATAAACACAAGATTTCCATAACATCAGTTTCCATTTTGAGGAAAATTCTTGCTTTTCTCCTGGATATTCTGCTGCTACAACATCTTTAAGTTTATCCACTGATGCAGACCTCTTTGAAGGAACATTGTCGTCTTTTTTCAAAGAAGCAGGCAAGTCAATCGGTGCCTCTTTTGATGCACTTGAACTCCTTGCAGAATCATAAACACTAACTGAGCCACTGCTTATTTCATGATCAGGTGAAGCTATTCTGTTTCGAAGAGTCTCGACGTGGTTTGCGTGTCCGTTTATATTAGGGGAGCTTTGCAGGTTCAAGGCCTCCAATCTACAGTTCAATTCTTGAGAATTTAAGGAAGATAAATGTGACATAGTAGCAGGCGAAAAGCGATGAAAATTGACATCCTCATCTGCAACAACTTCTGAAGTGGCATCTTCTTCATCTTTTTGAGTTGAAGATAGCAACTTCCAATACATACACATAATTATAACAATATTCACAACTATTCCAACAAGCATTGCAGGCAGGATACCAAAAAGAAACTGACCAAAGGAAATTTTACTCTGAACTGCTATAACTAGATTTTGAGGGTTACCAATTGGAGTAGCTGAAGACCCAATATTAGCAGATGAAGCAAGGGCAAGTAGGAACGGATGGGGGGGTAGATTATGCTGTCTAGCAATTTTCAGTACAAATTCAGTCAAAACCACACAAGAAGTGTCATTGGTGAAAAGGGCACTTGAAATAGCCGATATTAGGGAAATTCTAATAAGCAAGTCCTTAGCTCCTTGGCTTTTCCATGAAAGTAACTTACCCAAGTACTTAAACATATCTGCTCTTTCAAGATAAACGCTAACCACCATTGTTCCAAACAGAAGACCAAGAATTGGGAGGTCAATTGCAGCATATGCTTGATCTGGGGTCATGACCCGAAAGAGTACCATTAGCATAGCCCCTAGAAGTGACCCTGCAGTTCTTCCAACAGGCAAAAAAGGGATTGCAGGGAAAACAGCCAGTATCCAGAAGATTGAAAAGGCTATTGAACCTAAAACTACTTTGACAGGTGAAGATAAAGCCATTTTTGACCTCTTAAGTTCTTTTGCTTATATGTCAAAGCATTCACCAAAATAGTTCTTACCCAGAAAGCGAAATGGAGTCCATATACCCACTTCAGATTCAGCCTAAAAATGTCAAATATCAAACATCAAAAGCTTAACTAAACAAGATATAGTACATTAAAAGTTCCAAAATCACCAAGGTAATAACGATTGCATTACATTTTGTTTTTTCATATTTTAGAGATTGAAATAGAAACAAAACCCATAATTAACGATTCAATCAGTTCGTAAGATATTCTAAAAAATTCACTTGCAGCTGAAATTTCTGAGTTGCATCTCGGAATCCCAGATTAGGAATTAAAAGAAAATATAGTATTATCCTTCGAATATTACAAACATGTGATGTCGTTATCATATACATTAACACAACAATAATAAAACCCAAACCCCATACAGAAGCTAAATCCTTTGAATCTAAATCGAAAAGGCCAACCCCAGAATATCTCACCTGAACAGAGAAGTTTAGTGAAGTGATAACTTGAGACCCAAGTACGTGTTGGTGCTGGGGATTCCTTATAAACAGCAAAACACAAAAAAGTTCATTAATTTAGTACTATAAAAATGAAAAGAATAAAGATTATGGGATATGTAATCTAATAATGAGTTTAAGGATTGGTTGGCTTTGGATTAAAGTTTCTTCCCTTTTGGAATTTTATTTTTTTGTAATTCAGAAAGTATATAGAGAAAGAGGGATCACTGGCTGACAGAGTTTCATGTCCGACTCATCTCGAACAGATCGGCTCCACATGACAAATGGGTCAAATTTTCAGTGCAATATTATTTTTTCTTTAAATTCAGAATTTCAATTTTCAATAAATAAAAATAAATTTTACTTTTGATTAAGTATAGACTTATTTTTGCCATTGCATAATAAAATTACATTTATAAAGACATTCTAATCAAAATTTAATTACACATTAGAAAATAAAAATTCATTTTTATATGATATTAATAATTATTATTTATTTTTCTAAAAAAAATTAAAGTATTATATGTCACTATCTCCTATAAATATGGCGGCCAGTTTGAAACAAAGACACAAATATAATAAAGTATCTGTTTTATATTTGTGTGGTTAAAAAATGAAGATTATTGAAGCAAACTCCCACATGAAACCTGATCAGGAATCAGATTTATAGCTAATATATATTAAAATTTTCAATCATTAGAAAAAACAATATAAAAAAAAATCCAAATAAGAAATATTATTCAAATTTTGCCGAACCTTTCCTAACAGATGGGATGTGATGTTTGAAAAGAACCTGTTCCACGTAACAAATTGCGTATTAAAATGAGAGCCCAATTATACTTCAGTAATTCATTAATTAGCCCTAAAAAGCCGATATCATATTTTATTTATTTTATTATTAGGATGAGAAAAAATTTATAATAATAATAAGATGTTTGTTTGAGATATGATTATTTGTTTTATTGTGTGAAAGAAAATTATATTATTGAAACAATTAATTAGAGCATAATGTAATTAATTTTTCAATAAAGAAATTATCAATTTATCACTTTTATTTTTAAAAGTTTTATCATATACCGCACAACACAAGGTTATGCTGATTTATTATACATTTTTATGCATTAAAAAAATAACAATTGGGTGGATGATGTGACACCAAACTTATGCTAATTAGTGTTTGAAATTAGTATTTTTTTAATACACAATTTTGTAATTTATATTTAATTACAATATGATAACATGTTTAATTTAAGATTTTATTTCTGGGTTTGTATTTAGGGATGAAAAGTTATCATTTTAAAATTTTTTTGTTGTTTTTGGTGATTTTGTAAAATCCGAAATAATTAAAGACCAAACTGAATCAATTATTAACTATAAACAACTGCTATTAGCGGTTATGAATACATAAAGCTAGTGGTTCTAAAACACTTGCTTCTGCTGCTTAAACAAATTTTTTAAAATTAATTAAGTTGGTATTTTTTTTTAAGATAATTAGGGCGGTTTTGCCTTGCATTTAAACCTTAAAAAAATATAAGTTGACTCAACAATATTATTAACTTTATCAAGAACTGTTACGTAAACTAATTTAAATTATGCCTATTTATAAACTATGTTTAATATCTGTAATCATATTTGACTTTGAGTAGAATGTGTGAATTGGCTTTGGGCATCATCAGACTTTACTTGTTGGACCTCCTCATTGAAACAGATCAAGAAACCAAGGCCCATTGTACGGCCCATAGTCACCTCCCCAGATCGCCTCGGACAACGTGACTATTAGAACTATGTTTAGCAATGATTTTAATATTTTTATTAACTTTTATAATTTGACACCCTATATATACCCTTCTTAAACTTTCCTTAAACCCTAATTGGTAGTCACATGAGCAAGGGTTGAAAGGCAGTCCCTCACCAGCATTACATGTTGGGTTCAATCCCCATCCTACCATTCCCGAATTCACCCTTAGAGTAGTATAAATATGTTAAAAAAATAGTAGTCACATACTTCACTACTAATTAAGCCATTTTCACCTCTAGAGCTATTTGTTTAAATATTAAACAAATGGAGTACAATATAGCAGATAATGGCTTAGACAAATCTCCTTTGGGCTCCTCTGGCTAACAGCCATTTTTTCCGAGCTCTGAGTTTTAACAACGAAGACCCAAGTCCCATTTCTTCCTACTAGTATTTATATAGAATGCACTGAAGATTTCAGTGATTAAAGGAATAATGGTGCAAAACAATATTACATACTTTTTGTGGTTTTACGGAAGCAGAGTATTTCTATACTTTGCCTATAGGACCATGTGCGGAATATATATAGAAAGGATGGAGGACGCGAGTTCGTCCTGGCATACAAAATCTCTGGAATCCCATTGGAGACATGAGTATCCAAGATCAAAAACTCTAACTACTTAACTGTTAATTTGCTGTTACGCTTAATGTTAAAACCAATATAGGTGACAAAGAAGCACCAACATAAGGCGTTATCTCTGTTATACAAGCCAAATTGCAAGCACTTTACAAGTACGCAACAAAACCCAATTCACGTGATTCATTTTCACTTTAGAACCCATAAATTGTTTGTACCTATGCTTGCCAAATATACCATATTTTACGGCAGATGTGCCCCAAGTTTTGCAAATACAAGTAACCATCTTACTAGAGAGAGGGATGATCACCCTCCAACCCTCGTTCAGATCCAAACGGTGCAAATAAAAACCCACCTGATCCGAATGTAACCCCATTTGTGTTCATATTTTGTATGCTAAATGTGTATAATTAAAAAAATATTAAAGCCCCGAAACTTGCCTGGTCCATCCATGATCCCACCTCCCCTTTCAAGAGGGATCGCTGACTAAATGGACCAGCAAAACATACTCATAAGTAACCCTACCAATGATCTGATGATATGGTTAATATTTAGGCTACAAAGTTTCCTAAAGGAACATCAAGTACTATTAGTGATGCAGATTGCAGAAGCCAGTTTTTTTTCGTTGGTCACAGGCTGTTAACTTTCTTTTCTGTCGGTTTATTTGTTTGGAAAAATAAGTTAGGTAGGACAAACACATTAGACTTGGCCATTACCTAACAAACACTATTTGCCTTATATATAAGCCACCATAACAACAACTGCCATAGATTCAAAATCAATCCATAAATGGAATAGAAAACTACGTCAGTACCCTTTCTCTTCACTGTGTTTCCATATTACATGCAATAGTAACTAGATAAGTTTAGTATTTAGGAACCTGTCTAGATATTGATCCTCCCGAACATGTCATAATTGTTCCTTCCTTCTACTTTTCCTTGCACAGAATAATAACAGAATTCGCAGGCGTAGATCTCAGACAGACAAACATAGCAAAGTTAGTTGAACAAATGCGAAGACAGGTTATCGTATAATGAAAGCGAATTCTTTTTCCGTTATCACACAAGACAAGCAAAAAAAAAAAAAAAACATCTGAAACACAATACCCATATGCAACTATGCAAGTGCTATTTTTGTATAACTGACTACAGAGGAAAAATTGAAAAGAATGCTCTATCAGCTCTCCCGCTAATTATCCTACGAACTATTTTCTCTCAGCACTTGTCAATTGGATCACAACATTAATATACTTTTTTAACTCATACAATGCTCATGTGATTCTGGACTTGGTTTAGTGTACCTTCAAAACATAGTACCTTCAGACTTACATCTGAAGGCATTTAGGAAAGCAACATGTATCCAGTATTATGCATGGTTTCAGTTTCAGCTGACTTCCGGCTGTAACAATGGGAAGAAAGTCCAGTTGTTGGGAGGCCTAGCTTCCTTCCCAGCAATTGCTTCATTGGCCCACCACTCAGAGCTGATAGTGGGTTTATCTGGTACTTCTTTTGAATTATCAAAATTGAACTCTTTGATTGACCCAAGTGTGACGGAACGATATTTTCTATAGCAATGCTCTTCCTCTGTTTCTCCTGAGGGTTTCTCGAGCATTTCATTTGAAGTTTCCTTTGTATGTAAATCACCGTCAGTAATCTTCTCACTGTTTATTTGTTCCTCTCTTGTACTGTCTTGTGGGCATTCTAAGAAAGTTCTAGATGAAGTCATTGACTTGCTTTCAAGACAACGTGCAACCTCTTCACCGCTTAACTCAAATGAGACTCTATGGTCGACTATAGTTTCATCATTTCTAGATCCATTCTCAGAGTTGGCAAGGGAGGCAACCTCTGATAACTGGTTTTCCAGAAGCAAACTGGCTTGGTAGGCAGGCACCACACAGTCAGGTGTCAAAGAACCTGAAGCAAGCCTTGAACGCATACCCAGACCATCTGGAGTTGCATTTCCAGAAGCAAGTCTTGAACTGAGCCCCATGCCATCAGGTGTCACAGTACCGGAAGCAAGCCTTGAACCAAGCCCCACACCATCTGGTGTCACAGTACCAGAAGCAAGCCTTGAACCGAGCCCCACACCATCTGGAGTCACAGTACCAGAGCCCAGTCTTGAGCCCCATTTACGAGTGGTAAAATGTTCAAAGCCCAAGAGCTTTGGAGCTTCCCCCATGCGGAACTCAAGAACGGGGTGTCTATCAGGGAAAGGAGAAGACGTGCCAGAATTTGAGATTACTGATCCTGGTGAGATAAGTTGACCACCTGGACTTCCAGGGTACAGTGGATATGACTGAAACTCATAATGGGATAAAGCAAATTTTTTATTTGTCCCGCTGTTTCTCCGAGCACGCTCCAGCGAAGATGTCAGAAGTTGAGCAAATGGCACTTCTGGCGAAGAAGGTGTAGTCAGCTGCACTGATTCAGGAGGAGGGGTGAAGGGAGCAGTGGATGGTTCAGTGGTGAAGGCAGAAAACACAGGTGGAGTAACTAGCTGGGTTTCATGAGCATAAGGACCTATGGCAAAAATGGATGCAGGCCCACCAGGGGAGTATGAATTGACAGAGAGGGCAGTAAGCGAGAGCAATCCTGCTGGTGATTGAGTGACAGAAGGAGGATCAGATTGGAGAAAAGAAGCAGGAGAAGAGGGAGGAGCAATGAAAGGAACTGCAGCAGTAGTTGAATGTGTTTGATTTTCAGCAGAAGTAACTACAGCTTGTGGTACTTCTGGTTCAGGAACAAGAACAGCATGGCCAATTCGCTTGCTATTTTTTTGAGAACCAAAACACCAGTAGAGCCTCCAGCAGCCTCCCCATCTTCTTTTCTGTGTTGAAATAAGAAAAAAAAAGGGTGTGAAGAACTCGTCCGAGGGAATCAAAGTGCATTAGCATTTCTAAACCACTGATAACACAATGAATTGAGTAAATTCAGTAATACACTTCTCTTTATTTATTCATTTGTTTGACACCACTGCGAACTGGACCAGAAATTGCTCTTCATTGCAAATCACATACAGCAAAAAGCAAATTGCTATCCAGAATCCGAGTCCAGAAATGAACAAACATTTACAATGAAATTTCAGGTAATAGCTGCTAGGTCCAATGACATTCAAAGTTTTAGAAAGCTTCTAGATGATAAAATTTCTAGGCGAAACTTGTCAAACTCCATCGAAATGCTCCTACCGGACATCTAAAATCATTTGTCCCTTATAGATATGTTTTCTGTTCACTTTATGTGAAACGAGAGAACAAACTTCCAGTATTGCAAAATTAGTTAATTCGAGATTCCAAGGGCATAAAATAAAAGTTCGATCTTTTTATACCCTGAATTTTCTCCTATTTTCAGAAAGAAGCTAAAGTAACATACAAATTAAGCAATAAATAAATGGCCAAGAAATTAAAGTAAAAAAAAAAGTCAATGAAACAAGCTCAGGAGGTGAAAAGTTAAACAGAAAAGGAGAGAGATTTTCCGGTCTGGAATTTAGAATTCAAAATCCGATAAAGCTAATATCTAAATTAGCTGAACAGCTACAGCAAAAAAAAAAAAAAAGAAAAAGGAGAAGAAGGAGATAACTCCAAACATCATGACAGAATAATAAATAAATCAAGCAAAAATCTATTCCAGTTCTTTTTTTTCCCTTCTTTGTTCGCATTTTCTCACATTCCAAACAGAAAAAGAATCATAAGCTCAATAATTTACAAAGGAAAGACAAAATAGGGTGCAGTAATTGACTACTGGATAAAACATGAACGGTACCTGGACGGCGGTTGGCTGGACACGAGACTCGGCGGAGACGATGGCAGTAGCGGCGGCGTTGATGGTATCGACGCTGTTATTAACGCTTCTCATCTTCTTCGATTTGGAAACAGAGTTTTGATAACATATCAAATTTGTGATTCGATCTTCTAAGTCTAGTGCAAAAATAAATCTCAGAGAAAGAAAAGAAGAGAGAGGTCAAAACTGAGACTAACAATACATCAACACATAAAACTAATAATAATAATAATAATAATAATAATAATAATAATAACAATAATAATATAATAATAATAATAATAATAATAAATTAATAATAAAATAGTAATAATAGATGGTGAGATAAAATACACTGTTTATCTCTCCTATTTCAGTTTCCGTTACTCTCCGGTTCTTATCCTCCAGTTTTCATCCGTTTTGTAACTTTATTCGTCGCCACATCAGCGTAACGGCCCATCCTTTATTATTTTTGGTAAAATTGATAATATAGTGCCATCATATTGAAATTGATCTTCAAATTATCTAAATACAATTTAAAAGTTAATTTGAAAATAAATAAATAAATAATAAAGGGGCCCGCACCCACACCTTACCATTATTTATTTGGAATTGGGAAATAAAAAAGTTTGTAATTATTATTATTTATATAATGATGATTGAAGGTCTTTTTCTCTTTGGGTTTTATACTATACTACGTTTACCTTAACAATAAGCAATTTAAATTCATTAAAATTTTAATAAAGCATAATTATTAGATAAAATATTTATTCTTCTATTCTCTTTTTTTTTTATTTAAATTATTTGATTCATATCAAAATCACTTTTTCCCCGTTAATAGATCAACTTGTTTTGTTTGATTTTATCAAATGGAAATGTGTCTTATAACATTTTTGATTTATTTATATTGCCAACTTGTTATTTGGTGGGATCAAAGTATCTATCTAAATTGATTATGTATCCACTAGAAAATTAAGGAAGATGGTGATAAATAGGGACGGGTGTAGGTAATGGGCAGGGGCGGAACTATGTAGGAACAAGCCCCACGCTGGTTCTCGCTTGTTCGAGGAGCTCAGCTTAGTGAAGATTGCCAGAAAATATAATGAAAAAGGGAGGCGGACGACACTATTGCATATGAGAAAAAATGCACAGGAAACAGAAAGGAAAGAAGCGAAGATAGCTGAAAGTGCAAAATGCACCCTTTCACTTATAACAAAACGACGTCATTTTAATTATTAAAAAAATTATAAAAACAAAAGCAAAAGTTCACTCATTTTGTAAACTGCACAAACAAATTGTATAAAATATAACTTAACTTTCTTAGAATACTTGTTATTGATGTAAATTTGACATAATTTAAAAAACTAAGTATTATTTTAAAAATTTCCAACTTATTTACATTTTTTTTTTGATAATAGTAGTAAAAAATTTGTCATTCAGAATTCATTAATTTAACCCGAGACTTAAGATTTGAAGGTGTAAGGAAAATTTTTCTTTTTTTATGCTAATGTTCAAATTACATTTCAAGGCAATTAAACTTTGTGGATATTGGTTATTGGGGTTTCCTTATTCTTGAATTCATCTTACATTCTAGCAGTAGAGTGATGGTATGACTATACTCGTATATGAAGAATGTTTATTAATGTGTCACTTCCTCTTCTACTATTTAATATATTAATACATTAATAAATAAAACTGATTTAATTTATTTCGACAAAATTCATAAAAATTGTAAAAGTATTTAAATTTAGTAGGTTAACATGTTTTGGATATATAATGAATGTTATGAAAAATTTTAATTTATGTTTAAAAAAAAAACACATACAAACAATTAAATGCTAGTATTTAATTTATTTAAAAAAAAGCTTTTTCAACCATTAATTTTAATTGTTATGAAAAAATTAATTTCCAGCTGTTTATAATTAATATTTAAAATTCCCTTGTGATTTTGCAATAATGCCACCTTAAAGTCAAGCCAACTAATTCTGTAATACTTATATTACATATGCAAAGATTTGTGAATATTTTAAGATTCACAAAGGGGAGATTAATAATTAAATATAATTATAATTAATGATATAAAATAACTAAAGTCCACATCATCTAGTGTAGCCAAATGACCAAAATAGCCTTATTTAGAAGTGAAATAACAAAAAGAGGAAGCAGTTATTGCAGAACTAACGAAGGAGTGGTGTGAGGTGGGGATGAGTTATTGTTGTTATTATGTTCCTTTATGTACATTGAACCTTTCTCTCTACAGAGCGTGAGTCTCGTGACCTCATTTTTTTAGTGGGTACCCACCACCACCACCACCACAATCAATTCTTTCTGATCTGATTAGGAGAATCATGACCTTACGATGAGTTGACTATTCTAAATTTTATACTAGATCAACAGCGCAGAACAATTTCGAAACGGCAGCTCAGTATTTTGCTTCGCTCACGTGGACTGCATGTGGCATTGCTGTCTGTCACGCGGACAGTATTTGACCCTAACATTTGTTTTTATTTTATAATAATAATAATTCAATTGAGAAAGGAGTGAATAAAAATTCGTAAATTAAGATAATTTTTTTAAATATAGTTTATTTATCTTTAGAAAATAATGTTTTTATTTATTAATTAATTAATGAAATATACATAATTTCTTATGGTTTAAAATGAATTAATAATATGTTACTATCATAATTTTTGTTACTGTTTGTGTCTCAAAATTAATGTTTGAATTTGAGTTTACGAAATTGTATTTTAGAAAAGTGTAAAAATAGAAAGAACTAATTATTACAAATGTGAATTTTTTATGGAACATAAAAAATTGAAAGAAAAACTAATCTTTAAATCAAAATAGTAACTACCAAATTACCTTATTCTCATAATTTTTTTCTTACCAATTACACATATTTTGAAAGAAATTAAAATTAATGAGATTAGTCCCAATATCAATCATTCGCTTAAAGAGATATCAGGTTTGAAATGTATTGTATGCAATTATTTTCAATGGAATACTATTTTAGACTTGGTAATTTAGATTCATTGGTCGGATTTATATCGGATCAGTATCGAGTTGACATTTTTAATGACACAAATTATACCTTAATACGAACACAATACAATTATCAAATGGATCAATATCTCAAACATGAACACGGCTCGTTTATTAAACGGTTTATCCGACACGAATAAACCAAACACGACCCATTTATTGACCCTATTAACATAACTTAAACATAAGATCATAACTCAAACATAAACATAAGTCCAAACAACATAACTTTTATATTTTCTACATTTTTCTCAAACATAAAATTTGAAATTAAACTAATATAAACATAATTAGAGTTTTTTTGACTAACTTAATATTAATATTTTCTGAATAATAATAAAGAATAGATGAGTATACTATTAATTTGATAATTTAAATTTATTATTTATAACTTGTTTATTAAAAACCAGGGTTTTTCATGGCACTCTATTGGCTTCAATCTGACACGTATGTAATGGATAAAACTTTCCGGTAATAAATTGGTCGGAGATGGATTAAAAAGAAAAAATCGTTGAAACCGGCAACTCAACTTGTTCTTTTTTTTTTAAACAACCTGTTCTTAATTTCTACACATATATATTCTTAAAATTTATTTTAAAAAAAAAAAAGATCCCCACAACCTGATCCGCATTACTCGCACATTATTTAACCCAACCATCGAGAAACATATATATTATATGCATTTGAATAGGGCGGCAGAAATTTTACAATCTGTTTTGAACCTATTAACAAAACATATAATTAAAATTAATTTAATATTTGTAGAGATTTTCTCTAAAAATAATAATAAAAATATTAATTTGCCTAACAATGTCAAAATTCATAATTGAAAGAAAAATAACAATAACAAATTATAGCGAATTTTAGAATTAAATATCACAAAATAAAAAAATCTTAGTTTGAAATAAATATTGAATTGTTATAATGAAGAATGTTTGTTGAAGTAAATAATGTAATAATAAATTATATTTTTATGGGTATATGGAATTTAATTATAAAGTCTCCACACTCTTTAAATATGACAATAATTCATTTTTCAATGTCTCATTTTAATACTAGTACTTATTTTCATAGGAATCAAAGTATAAATTTTATGACAAGTGTCATATAATAGGTTATAAAATTTATTAAAATGGTGAGAAAGCTACCTAAAGTGCTGCCCAACAATGAATAACCATTAACCACAAAATGCATAGATCCACTAGCTATTTATTTAGTGTTCATAAACCAATCCAAGATGGTAAAATCAATTTAAACTAGAACCCCATTTGGGGGACCATAACCCCTTAATTTGTAACCAATAATAATAAAGATGCTTCTATTCTTTTCAATTGTATCCATCCATATATACTATATTCTATTAAATATACTTTGGTCCAACACCACTTGAAAACCACATTCATCTTCTCTTTTTCACATGTCATTGCTTTGCATTACACATGGATTTGTATTATAAGGTAATTTTCCTTATAATTCTATTATATTTTTTATATTAATATAGTGTTCGACAATAAGACTTTAAGAGATGATATATTACAAAAAATTATTATGTATCAGAGTTTAATTTTGTTTTACTATTTATGATAAATCGACTGACAATAGTTGTTTATAATGAATAATTCATTTCAGTCATAACTGATGCTGGTAACAAATAAATTAAGAAATGTTGTTATCATTTAGTATATTTTTTCCCCATATATTAGTAACATGCTCAAATTTTTTTTTTAACTCTAATTTAGTTGTTGTTCTTGTAATTATTATTACTTTAGGGCAAGGCGAAGTATATAAATTATTGGCATATTTCTTTTATTTTTTGTCAAAAAGTGTGCGCACGTGTGCATAGCCACTTGTTTGATGGGTTTTCGTGCGCCACCCCCGTGTGTATAAGATAGTGACCCCCAAACACTCCCTTCTTTTTTTTCCTTTTCCTATAAAAGAATTTAAAATATAAAAAAAAAAACTTGCACGTGTGGGTGCTTATATGTAGTGAGCTTCTTTTAATTTTTTATTTATTTGTAATGATAATGATATCACAAAAGCTTAATCTTCTCTTTTGGTCTCCTTTTCTCGCCCTAAAAAGATCCTTTAATCTTTCTCTTTTTTATCCTCTACTAAACTTATTAAACTCCTTTTTTACCCTTTTCATATCTTTTACTTTTTACCCTTTTTAAGAAACCTCCTTTTTCCTCTATAACTTTCAGTTCTCTAAACTTTATTAGAGTTACAATTAATTATATAATCTGCTTTAATTATTTATTTTTACAGATCTTTCTTCATCCTGCTAGACCAAGTTGTGAAAATGAAAGGAATAAAGAGGAAATCTTTTTAGTCAAATTCCTTTTTCATGCACTAATTAACAAATAGTTAGCTTAAAAGCTAGTGGTAAATACTAAATAAGTCTTGATTGGGGAAAAAAGAAAAGATAAACAAAGCATTAAACATCTTGCTTTAATAATTAATCTTAACTTGTCATAAAGTGTTTATGAATTCAGAAATTTTACCCTTTTTAGACTTAGAAATAAAAATGAATCGGGTCGGGTCGGGTGGGTGGGTGGGTGAATGAAGAAATGGATATTTGAAGATGGGGTTGGGTTAATACAAGTAAGGGGGATGGTCCTACATAGCAAAAGCCGAACCAACACGCCACATGTTTAAGATATCAAAAGTAGTAGGTGGAGGAGTAATCTCAACTTATGATTTATAATTTATAAATAAATATATGATAATATGAAGAGGATAATAATTTTTCTTGAAATGTATAATAATTGGCCTTCTTCTTTGACAATATAAGCAAGGGTCACTATTGTGTGACATGCCAATTACCAGCCTTTCCCTATCACACACCCACATCAAAATCACTCTTCTTTCTTTCCCCCATTCATCAAAGCCTATAAAAATGGGATCTTTCTTTTATATGCTAAATACACATAAACAAGGCTCATATTTTGTAAGAATTCTTATAATTTCACCATCTCAACAAGTGATTTTACTAGTTAAATTAAACTTATTTGTTCATCCTCCGAAAGTGTTTTACGTTCAATTTATTTTTAGGGTCCTTTTTTTTTGCTTATATCGGAATAATCGCTCTTTTGCAAGCCCTAAATTTACTTATTATTTGCTCTGAAATTAGCAAAGATTGCTGTAAAAATAATTGTTTTATTAATAAATCAGGAGATTTTTCATATTGGATAAACAAGAGTTACACTCAATTATGTTGCTTATGGGTCAAATCCATTAAGAAAAAGGGCTTTGCATGAACTGAGATTAACCCACATAGCTACTTTCTCATGGTGTGAAGGCCAAGCCCAAACATTGAGAGGATGTTAGGCATTGAAAGTCATATTGGGCTAGTCCAATATTCCATTACAGAAGCAAGCACGCAATGCAAAGACAAGAAAATCTCCATCTGCATATACGCAGAACAATACGAACATCTTCCACATATCCATTTTCTCATATTTTCGTTAAAGATAATATTATATAGCTCATGACTCTCTCTCTCAAACAACTGCAAATATCCCATACTCTTTCTCTTAATTTATGATCCTACAAGTTGTGCTAATCTTATGGCTTCGTTAATTTCAGCTTCTGCTTCTTTATGTTCCACTTCTGCAAGTACAAGATCATCTCTTTACCAACAATCATTTTCTTCGATTTCATGTAATAAAAACCTCAAATTTGAAGGTTGTTCGAGGATTACTCATTTGGGTTTCGGTACTTTCTCTCAATGGAGTTGTTTAAAGCATATGGGTTTGCCAATTAAGCAGAAATCTCTTACGAAAGGTACGTAATTTGTTATTAGGTATGATTCGTTTTCAGTCTTCTGTTTAATTTTTTTTCGGTTTGATTCTTGAAATGCGGTGATGCAGGGAGGAAGCAAATATGTAAGGGCAGAGCGGTGGTTCGAGCATCTTTGTTTGGGGTTGGCGCTCCTGAGGCTCTGGTCATTGGCGTAGTGGCTCTGCTGGTCTTCGGTCCCAAAGGCCTTGCCGAGGTTAGTTC
Source organism: Croton setiger (assembly GCA_948099555.1). Lineage (NCBI taxonomy): Eukaryota > Viridiplantae > Streptophyta > Magnoliopsida > Malpighiales > Euphorbiaceae > Croton > Croton setiger. The sequence goes on along the minus strand of CANUEY010017208.1, from coordinate 82,506 downwards.
TTTATGAATTAAATTTTTCGTAAGGATGTTCTACAAACATAAAAGCTTCTTCCTTTAGTATTAGAATAGTGATTAATAATGTCTTTTAGTGCCACAATTATATTTTCGTGTAGTCTGCTGAGTTAAAATTGCAGCTGCAGGCTGTCTAAAAAAAAGCACCTGCAGCCTGCAGGAACTGACAATTTGAATATACTTTTGGAATCTAAGTTCTTTAGAGCATCTCCCATATGAACCTGGATTGCTTCAATTTTAGTCGCTAAAGTTTTTTAAAACATTCTACAATGCTAACATTGTTTGATTGTTAGTCAAGCGAGTCTTTAGGACAAGACAATGTCATGTCCATATTAAATATTGTTCTATAATTGGCTATACATTAAATTGTGGACTCGAAAAGAAAAAAAATTGAGAATTGAAGATGATGCATTGGAAAGGATTTTTAAAAGTTAACCTTTATGAATAAACATTCAGACATTTGATCGTTCCCACCTTTCATTAGTACTTCTTTTCACACATGTAACTTGAATACTTGTATGCTTGTTTAAACTATTGATTGCATGAATAGTCTTCCTGTTGCTGTGGCTAAAACGCAATGCTTAATGGCCATGGTTTGAAAATAATGCGAGAGAGGAATCATGATTGGCTGGTTTGCTTTGTAAAACCATGAATAAATAAATAAATAAATAAACACATTGCGTTTGAATTTATCTACTTGAATTGGGGAGGGATAGTGTTGCTTGGAAGTGGAATATCTGGAACTTAACCAAAGGTCAACATTGTGATCTTGATGATGCCCTTTGTGATTGTGTTGGATGGTCTAATAGCATGCACCTTTTCGGAGTGCCAATTTTCATTTTTGTTTCAGATTTTTTTCTAATGCGTCTAATTGAGTTATCTGAATGCAGGTTGCACGCAATCTAGGGAAAACTCTGCGTGCATTTCAACCCACCATTAGAGAACTCCAGGTAGGTCAATAAGACTTTTTTGTTTAAAATTTATTGTTCTGCTTCCGCAGAGCAATTGTGTATAGATTGTGCAACATATATTGCTTTTTAATCCATAAAGGAAATCAGTGCAACAGTTTGAAAATGTAGGAAGTTTCAAGGGAATTCAAGAGCAGCCTTGAACGAGAGATCGGTCTTGATGAAATTTCAAGTCAATCACAAAACACATATAACCCCAACAGAACAGACGTCGGATCAACCCTGTCGTCACTTGGCAACTCTGAAAACCCCCCTACAGCGGCTGATCCAAGTGAGTGCTAAAAGTGTTTTAGTCTAATGATTCATATTGTGTTGTGAATTTGGCACTTTCTAGAAGTTTCTTGATGCACAATTTAGTGTTTTTCCATCACAAATGAACAAACTATATAACCATGCTTAAATTAGTTATTCAAGATCAGGTTCACTGTTATTAGAGTTTTAGGCTCTACTTCTCAAACTTTTGGTTTTATATTATAATGCATTCTAGTTCTAGGATATAATTTGTAACTATACATTTGTTGGCCCCTCTGAGATTATTCCCTTGAGATCATTGTCCACTCTATCTCATCTGGGAGAAAAATTGCCACTTGAGTGGACAATCCCAGAACCAAACCCGACCCAAGTTATTCCCTAAACACCAACTCGAAATGCTTATACTCCTGTCATCATCGACACCAGGCCTCCTGAGCTAAGGAGGAACAGGCAACTCCCAAAGAATTGCTTGTATTAGAATTTTGAATGCGCTCTTATAATTACAACTTCTAGCTATTCCTTGTCATTATCTTTGTGATCCTTCAGAAAATGTTATGGTTTGGGACTGAAAAGTTGTTTTAGTTTTTTGCTTATGACATGGCATTTTCAATTATTTTAAATTCGCAGATGGCTCGCCATCTCAACCCAGAGCATATACAAGTGTGGACTACTTGAAAATCACAGAAGAGAAGCTAAAAGCAGCTGCTGCTCAACAACAAGAGCAAACACCATCCTCTTCCACGCAAAGCCAATCTGAATCCGCTAGTGAGCAACAAGGTTAGCCTTTCTTCACTCAGATCCTGTCTTTCTACTTTTCTATTGTCTGGTTCTTTGACATTACAAAAGAATTTTGTATCAGCTGCAGTTGAAGAAACAGCTGGTGTAACGCCCCCACCACAAAAGCCGGAAAATCAAGTATGAAACCCTCTACTATGAGGTATCTGTTTTTACCAAACAAGAAACAAGTTTTCTGAATCATGAAGCGTCGTGAGCTGGTATTCTAAGTGGCCATGACGACGAGTCAAGTTTCTTCAATTCGATCGATGTCAATTGTGATTTTGCATGAATCCTAGTGCTAGGAATGAAGAGTGAGTTCATTTTTACCTTTTTCTGAGTTGAGCAGGGAGAATCTGTAGCTAGAGTTGAAGGGAAGAAGATTGTAATCTTTTGCTCTAAACAAGTAGATGATCAACCATACTATTTCTTTTCTTTATTTTTTTCTTTCTTTCAAATTGTAGGCTCTGGATGATAGCTCTCTTCATTAGACCGCACATGCTGCAATTAAAACTCTTATCTATCTTGCAATTTATCATATAAGGGCTGTTGCTATTTGCTCTCTACTGCTATTTTCTGTCTTCAGTAATTATATAACTAATCTGCATTTCAGAGTTCTTACATTATTGGCCAATCTAAATCTTATGTTTAAATTCTAATCAAATGCTAATGACTTATCCATTAATTGTTTCATAAGACTTATTAAGGAGATTAAATTCTTTAAGAATTGCTCTTATTATTTATAAAGGTTTCATATTTTATTAAACATAATAACAAAACTGCATAAATTAACTAAGGGCAGAAATTAAAACATTCATAACAATAACATTTCCTACAGGACACACACACAGTGGCTTCATAATAAAAAAATTATTGTCTCTAATACAAATTATTAGAGACAATAATTTAATTACTTAAGTTTTTATTTTTTACCCAAGAAAATGTTTCTTCTACTTCTTCTTCTAGGCTTCCAAGAGAAAATCTTTATCTTTCTCCAAATTCTCCATAACTCCAGCTTCCAAAGTAATTTCCACATCAATGCTTCTTCCTCCGTTCTTTCCTTGATACAAATACACCATCCCATCAAACCTGTTGTTCGATCCACTTCTCACGCTTTCGGGTTTCCCCCAACCGAAATCCACATCATAAACCCGAAACCTTGGCGAGCTACCCACAGCGACGCAATTCACTCCTGCATCTTTGAACTGGAAAATCTTCGGCGCGCTTTCCCATTCCTTGTTTCGCTCGTTTATGGCTTTCGCGTTATGGGCCTCGATCGCCTTTTGAATAACGGAAGCTCCGAATTCCGGTGGGTTCATTGACAGTAATCCGGCTGCAGTTCCTGTGAATATGGCCTGAATCAGGTTGCCGAAGTAACTATCCGGCATTGGCGGTTCCACCCTTTTCCGGCAATCGGCGAAGACGGTGAAAACTGTGATGTCCTCTGGTTTTAGTTCGCGCGCTAGGCTTACATGGCGCCAAATATGGGAGGCAAGCGATTGAAATGTGGAGAATGATTTTGCGCCGTCCGATGGAGGTTTTTCGTTGACTGTTGACTTGATCTTGTCGATTGCTGACTCGGAGAATTTGAAGACTTTCTCTCTCAGCTTCGGGAGTGCTGACTTGGCATCCCCGTTGGATTTGCTGAGTGGGTCCGGAGGCAAGGTGAGATCAAGCTTCACTCGCGTGTCGCGTGCTTTGGTACGTTCGAGGAATGGTGGAACGGATACTGAATCCGACCCAGTACAGATTTCGGCCCACGAACTCATGAAGTGCCACGTGGAGGTTCCGTCTAGGATGGCGTGGTTGAATGCGCAGCCCATGGCGAGTCCATCTTTGAGCTTGGTTAGCTGAAAAAAAGACGAACAGAAGAGCAAGATTAGTGGGCCTAATGGTCTAAGATTTGATTGATCAAAATAGTTATCAAAAGAAGGCCCATCACAAAACCATAATCTTTTATTACAAGTCCAGGCCCACCAACGTTAAGCTGGTTAATTTCGATTTGTACAAACAGAGCAGAATACTGAAAGTGACCTTGCTGACAACATATTTTAAAAAATGGGGAAAATTATTTACAGTCTCATGAATAAATGAGCAACTAAATTGATTTTACAAAATTAATATCCTAAATTTACTTTAATAATCATTCAATAATTGCATCATTAGTATTGTTAAAAAGATTATTAACCTTCAATCCAATATTGAAATTAATTTAAAGTGAGTGAGAAGGACTTGCATTGAAAAGGAAAATTAATGGAGGCTCTGGCAGGGCATGTTAAAGACATTAAAGCTAGTTTTATGGAGAAGAGAAGAACACTTAAAAATGCCAGCTGTAGTTGTGTTGTGGGTCAATGTGTGTTAATGTTTCTTCACTGTCTAATGCATTGTAAGTGCTAGAACCCAAAAACAATTAATGCATGCAAAAACTGGTGGCTAATTATAACTTAATCAAATAAATTAATAGAAATATCTACGAAATTATTAGTTTTAATCTTCAGTTTTAGTGTGATTGATTATCCCATTTCTATGATTCAAAAAAAAAAATTATTAAACTCTAATTTAAGCTAATTAATTAACCAATAAAAAAACATAATTATGATTTACCTGAAGTGACAACAGAGGTCTATGAAGGCCTTCCAAGTTCAAGATCCCATTATAAGGAATCAAGTCCTTAAATCTAGCTGTACCATCCTCAACCGTTAGATCATCCACACAAATACCTTCAGCAACAGCTTCTAAAACCTCTACACCCTCCATATGATCATCATACTCAACTCTGAAAACACCATCTTCATCTTTTCCAAGCTTTCCAGCAAGCTGATAAAACTCTTCCAAAACCAGACCCAACCCATCTTTAAGCTTCGCAAACATGTCAGCAAACCCATCATTGTTTCCTTTATACAGTAAAAACTTTTGATTATAGTAAAAAGCCAGATATGGAAGATCAAAAGTGACCAATTGACATTCTTTTCTTCCGAGTTTCTTATTAGGTTTCACATAAGATTTTCCTGTGATTTTTACAGCTGGAGAAGCCATTGCTTTGGTGAGTGTAGAAGGATGAAGCTGAAAATGAAGATATTATAAAGAGGATTGTGATTGGACGTTGGTTGGGATTGCATTAATGAATTTCGTGAGAACGGTTGTGGCCTATTAATGCTGGTGGTTTAATTACCCTGTTGGTGAAAGTTGGAAACTTATTTTTTAAGTTAAAAAAAAAATTTGTCATTTTTCTTCACTGGCTAAAGTAAATGAAAATTTAATAGCTTAAAAATTTGTGTTCTGTAACGATGTATATTTTTATTTTTTCCACACTTATCAAACCATATTAATTTTGAATCTTGTTGTTGGTGAATAAAAAAAAATAGTCAAATTTCCAATGTTCTGCTTCTTCTTAGATAAGGTGAGAAGATCAATACAATTGCTCAGTCCTCCAAGAGAACACTCCTTAAGTAATATTATAAGTTTTGAGTTCGATTAACATTTATCGTCCTCTTATAAAATATGATCGAGTAAATCACACCAAATACACACATTAATCTCTCTTCCAATCGAAAAGACCAACAAAACCATACCCATATACAATAGATTTATCCATATTGAAATTCTTTTCTCTCGATAATTAAAATACACCTAAATAAAGACTATAGTTGATCGCAATTTAAAAAAAACAAAAACAAAAACTTGTAATTTTAACTTTTTCGAATAATTATATATTTCATTTAAATAACTCAGTATAAATAATTCAACAAGGAGGAATTATCAAGAGCAAGGAGTGACTTAAAGTGTAAAACTCTCAAACTAGCACTCTGAGGTCATGGTTTGATGGTTCCAATTTTTTCTCCTCCATTTGTACTATGTTAAGAAAAACAAGAAGGAATTACCCATCATAATTATGGTTGATAATTTGAGTCATCTATTGCTTTTTTGGGACTGGAAATATAAGACAATGCATGTTACAAAAATTTCTCATAGGCAATTTTTCTTTCCTAAATTTAGAATTTGAGGGAAGATTTTGAGAAGTTAGGAATTGGAACGCTAAAGTAGTGATTAATTAATAGAGCTTAAGAACAGGTGGGCTGTTTGATATGCTCAATGAATGTGTAATCAAACCAGTAGCCAAAGTAGGTCGGATTTGGTTAGGAGAACCCTTTTTTTTCTTTTTTTTTGGGCACCATGGTTAGGAGTACTAAGTTATGTTATCAAATACTAAATTATTAGTTTCTTCAATTCTAGATTATGGTTATTTAATTTCAACATTTTTCTACGTTTGCCAATAATTCAACATTGCTTTATTGGGTTTGTTATAAGTTGTAATATGCAACAATTTTTTTTTGAATAATTTGACTAGCAAGATGATGTTTGTTGTTTGGACTGTGTTTTTATATGTTTTATCATCGCTAAATTTCATTAATTTTAGTTTTTAAATTTTAGTATTTTGTACTACGAAATATATTTAACGGTTGTCAATTGAGTATGGTTCAATTGGTCTTTTCACTTGTCTTTATGTAAGATGAAGATAATGTGAAAATTTTGAATTCAATTTCTCGAAATCACATCACATACCTATTTTAACGCAGGAACGGAATGCTCACTATACATGCATCAAGCTTTCCTATAATTTCAAGAAATATATATCTAACAATTAGGAAAACTACTAATTAAATATAATTGAAATAACTAAATATTATTGCACACACCCAGTTGGCTTTAGTAACTGTTAGTTTAAGTAGTGAATCATAAAATATTAACATTTAATGAAACGTAATTGAATTATTAACGTTACATGAAATACTCATTAATTGCTAAACAATAATTCAAATGCTAGCTAGGCTACAAAAAATGAAGTTAATGGCCAAAAAAACTTTCTTTAGGAAAAAAAAAAAAAAAGTAGATACCTATGTTAGGTGTTTAGACAAGTGATATAAGCAAAAAGCTAAAAAAGCCAAACAAAGATAGGTAGATCAATCATGGAAATGCTTGGAAAAAAGCCTTACTGAACTTATTTTTTGACGTTGAAGTAGAGTAGAACTAATTTTGGCTCTCTACTCTTTAAAAATAGCTACCATATGAAAAAAAAAGAAATATTAGAAGCTAGTATTAATAAGTAGACGTACTGAAAATGGTACTGTCCAGCTGGATAGCATAATTTTGCTTCAATTAATGTTTTAGTTGCAAATGGTTATTAAAATGGACTAACTAGTAGTGGACCGATTAAGCATGAAGATAGAAGCAAGACCCACCACTGACTCTAATTAGAAAATATGAATTTAATTTTATGTTAATAATTAAATGTTAGAAATCCAAGTGCCATTTTCAAAAATCAGTCAATTCAACTCAAATTTCTCATCGTCTACCAATAAGATTAAATAAGCATTAACCAACCTCATTTTCAGATTGATTATATATGGAATTCCAATTTTATTAAAAATTATCTAAATTTGTATTTTTTTTTATTTTTATATTAACATCATATTGTTAATATATATGTACATAACGTCGTGTAATCTGCACAGTTTTATAATGTTATTGTTAAATCAAATGATTTTACTATTTGGATAGAAGATTTGGTTCCTTTGCGGGTTGACCCGGATCCAAAATCTCCTTAAGCACAAGGCTTCTAGCTCTATTAATTGTCATGAAACACAAATACAAATGCTCCTCAAGCTCATCTAACTGCTCACTGAAGCTGCAATTGTTCTTCTTCAGCTGTCTCACCACTTCTCCATTGCCTTGGACCCATTCTGCTCCTTTCTCCGCCCAAAACATAACTGTTTCTCTCATGTGCTCCGCCTCATCATTTAGCCGAGCCACTAGTCGGCTTATGGTTTCCAAGTCCTTACTTAGAATGTAAGTCCCCTTTGCGGCGGCATCAAGCTGAGCCGATTCTTTGGCTAGCCTTCTACTAGAAGCTAGCTCCAACGAAGCTGTTAACAGAGTCGGCGTAGCTATTACAAGTGCTAAAGCATGAGTTGCAAGGACTACTGTTAGCGAAACTGTTAAAGCCACGAGAAATAAAGCAGAGCTATGTTTTAATTTATTTTTTAGTTCAATCTTAGCTTTAGCTTTGTCACGACTTAACTCGAGCTGCTTCAGTAAATTGGCACAATCAATTTGTATAGCTCGAACTTGGCTCGGAGATGAAGTAGACAAGTGAAACGGATTGAGGGAGTTAGCGAATTCTGTTAAACGAGTTAGGGAATGTTTATCTGGTGATACTAATAAAGGAGGAGAATCAGTATCTAACGATTTGAAAATAGTTTTTAGAGAGCGATACCGAACACGTGTATGGTCAATGTCTTTTAATAACTGTCCACACAAGAGAGAAGTATTGGCAGTATGGGTAAAACATTGAGTTAAAAGAGAGTGCGTTTTTTGTGAGTTACGAGTCAACGCAAGAATTTTGGTAACCGTCGGTTGATCTGGATCCAAAAGATGTTCAAAGAAGAGACGATAAGACGGAAGGCGAGCAGCAGTCGATGATTCAATTGGAATAGACTTGGAAGAGAGTGCAAGGACACGTGTCCAAAACTCATTATATGATTCTGTCCTGAAGGCATTAGCATATTCTTCGCGTACATCAATATTCGAGGTTGTGGCAATAATTGACTCTGCATTGCAAATGACAAAGTAATTATAAAACAATAATGTGTTAGTCAATTATAGGGAAAAAAAAGAATAAATATACATACCGGAAGTCGGGGAAAGGAATTTTCTGATGGGTGCACCGATTGTAATTTTCATTTCAATAGTCAAATGCGAAAAAAGTTAAAAGGTTTGTACATGTATATATATGAACCTAATGATCCTTGCAGTAGAAGGCAAGGAAGACAGGTTTATTTGTGGATGCTTAGAAGGAAAATATAACATTTCTTCTAATCTTAGAAAATCAATAATCTATACATAATTTTTTTTTGGTACGAACAATTTTTACTAATGTCAGACCAACCCTAATTTTATAAACAGAATTGTAAATCACAAATACAATTATTCATCCTTTTTTTTAAGCCAGAAGCAAGAACATCAGTTAAAATACTATAATGGTTGTTATTATTTTACATGAAGACATGTTTAGTTAAGACCATTGAATTTGAGTGGCCTCTTCAACTCGCTAATGTACAGATTACTTATAATCATTAGCTTTTTCTTTCATATGATGAGCCTTTCTTGCTAATTGGCTTCTCCCATAATCAAGTTTATTAGCTCTAGGTAGATGCTTCCCTGTTAAGTAATTATACATCTAAGTTAAAGCCACTATTGCCACTAAACCATATCCGCTCGAGAAAAAGAACTGACTATAATCATCAAAAACACTGCAAAACACAGTTGAGACAAGAATCATACTAAAAAGCACCCGAACCGGAGTTGTCGTGATTAAAGCAATCATCTTTTAGGTAAGTGTCAAGCTTGATGAAGTCAAGAATGCTGCACCCAGCTTCACCACCATTAAGACTTAACTGTTGGATAAGATGTTAATATTTTATCACAGAGCACTTGAAATAGCTGCATCACTTGATCAACCATGATGAATGGCTGGAATTGAGAGATTGAAAAGTATGATTTGAATGATGTTATAACGTTGGAGATGAGATATTGATAGGGGTAATTAAGTATATACTGTATCATAAAATCAGAGTTGCTCCGAATTAGTAAAAATTACTCTGGAAATAGTGGTATTTTTTTTATTAAATAATTTATCTATAGATAAATAGTATATAAATAAATAACTAAATTAATTAGCGGCGAAGTTAATGAAGGCATGAGCACATTGAAATGTAATGTTGCAAAATCCAAACAAGTTGTCGCATGTTGTCATTGTCTGTGTCTATTACACCCACCCGTAAATATAAGGGGAAAGACTTCTTACATGAAAAAGAAAAAATTATTTAAATCATTAAATTTTATATATTTTATTTTGTATAAATAATAATTTTATTTTATGAAAAATAATTTAAATAAATAAATAATAATTTTATTAACAAATTAAATTTAAATACATTATTTATACCTCAGTAATAATAAAGACTAAAACATCTATTAACATTTCTTAGATAACTTAGTATTATTTAGTTTAGCTGTTCAAAACAATTGTTAGCTGATAGTTGGTAATTGATTCGGATTGTTGTTTAGTAAAAATACAACAACGATTATGGTTAGAATGTGAAATTATCAATTAACATATAATCATCTATTAAATATTATTTTTATTTTATTTTAATAAAGTTATATAGTCATAATTTAAGAATAAAAAGTTTCAACTAAGAGTTTATTAAAACAGCAACTATTTGGAGTTTTTAACCGCTATAATTTACCAAACACTTTAACTTTAACTTTTGAATTACTAACCGTTATCAACTGCATAAAATAATTAAATCAAACACCATCTTAATTATACTTAAACATTGATTGACTGTCAAAATGAGAAATTTCACAAGGAAATATTAAATAATGTAAAAAATAAAAAATAGAAGATCATTTATTAAAACACTAAAACTAAATCATTAAAAAAAATTATAGACTAAATCATAATTTAAAACACTAAAAGTAAATCGTTAAAAAAATTATAGACTAAATTATAATTTTCCAAAATAATTATATACTACACACTAAACTGGGCTTTGGCAAAAAGATAGAGGAGTAGGCTCGCCTATTTAAAATTGGGCTAAGTTGTTATAACAATAAGCCCAAATGTGGTAACTGACTCAGGCTGGCATGGCATGAGTTGAATTTTTGTTCTATTTTTTCTTTTAGTGTGTGCTGTGTGTGTGAAGGTTGTTCTAGCATTTTTTGACACTTGTTAGTTGTTTTTGGTCCATGGAAGTATATTTTGTTGAGATCCATAACAAGGCTATAATTGTAGGCATACAAAAATTGTAAATAAATAAATCAAGCTTATATATGTATACTGAGAGGGTATAACATAACTAAATTCGAAGAAAATTGTAATAATCCCATATTGTTGGGAGAACATATATCAAACTCTATTGAAAAATATCATCACCCTCACTAAAGGTATAAGATATTTAGATAAAATAGACTAATAATTCATTTTATATATGGAACTAACAAAATTATATAATAAGGTATAAATATAAATATTAAAAAAGTATATAAAATACAAAAAAAGGCTACAAATATTAATTTATGTTGGAACCTAAATATTAAGTTAGAAATTATGAAAAGATATCAGAAAATAAAAGAAAAACTCAGAAAGGAGAGAAGCCGCTTAATAATGTTTAATTTGCATAAAAAAAATAATTTTAATTCCCAAAACACATTTCATATAGTTGAAATTGACTTTTGTTTTCTTCTAAATACAAAAGAATAAATTTATAAAAAGAATTGGCTAGCTAGCTAAAGAAAAGCATATTCCTTATTTGTCCAGAGAGTTATTCCTTTCTTTATCTTTTCGCAGCAAATTTTCCGTTTCATTTCATAATTAATTTGCGTTCTAATAAAATACAGAGAAATGCTAATTAATTTGGTAAATGAATGACACAGAAATTTCCGGAACGGAAAATATAAAATCAATATTAAAGTCAAATTACAGTAATATGATAATCTTAAACAAATAATAAGATGGTCCCAATTAAATTTCTAGAAATCATCACCATCATCGTAGCCAAGATCATCTTCAACCTTTTCAGCCGCCTCATCAGCAATGTGATCTTCAAGAGCATCAACGCCTTCTGCAAGTGCCAGTCCACCTAAAGCCCCTGCTACTGCACCCACAGCCAATCCTGTCCCCATTCCACCAAACTTACTCTTTTTCTTTTCCTCGTGTGCATAAACGGGTTGTTGCGATCCACCATAACCACCGTATCCGTATCCATAACTCGGTTCCGGTGGCGGAGGAGCGTTGTTGTATCCACCATATGGATATCCGCTCGGCGGGGCAGCCGTATAATATGGATTCGGAGGCGGTGGTGCGGAAGAGTATGGATTCGGAGGCGGTGGTGCGTATGGAGTTCCGTAATTATAATCTCTGGAAGATGACGGTGGTGGAACGCCGTAAGGTGGAGCGTGGTAAGGTTCAGGCGCACGATAACGCGGCTGTCTGATCGCAACTTCTACCTCAAGTTTACCTTGGGGCCTACCAGAAGGACGCTTTAGCTGGAGACTACGAATCGCTCGTTCGCCAAATCCGACATCGTCGAGAATGTCAACGAGTTTGAGCCGAGCTGAGCCGATGAGAGGCTTGGTGTCTTCTTCACGGCCAGCGTGGACGATATCGATATAAAGAGTATGATCTTCGACGGGACCGGGCGGTAACGGAATAACAAGAGTCTGGTCCCACACAGGACGGGTATCGCCTTCTTCGTCAACTCTGGTAGAGCATTTGCTGCTTGGATCAACCCAAACGACGGCGTATGGCCTGATTGGGCCGTTCCGCCAATTGACGTTCTTTAAATCCTTCGCCGATGTGATCGTGACCTCCACTTCGTAACGGGAAGCCATTTTTGACGAATAGAAGAGAATATTTAAGAAATGAATAAAGTGAAAGAGAACGACTCTCCGTAGTGTTATGCTGAGCCTCTTAATTTCGCTCTTTAAATAGATGACAGAAGATGGATTGCCGTTACTGGGAATGATCTATCTAGAATATTTTATTACCATACTGTCCTTTTTCTTTTTAGAAAATTGCCAACGATGTGTAAGTGGAGAGGGATTAATGAAAGGGTATTTTGATCATATTAGTTAAAATATCAGACTGACCTGGACGGAGGTTTAACATAGGCAGAGATAGCTTACGGAATAAGCTTTTTTTTTCCCTTTTTTGTCATTATAGGTAATGTCCTAATGGTTGGATTATGTTAAATCAATAAATTATGTTAAAACGTCAAAATTACGCGTTAAATATCTTAAAATTGATTTTGGATTTAAGATCAAATATATGTTCAAAATAATCATAATATATAATTGGGTACAATATATAAAATTTATTGGTCAGATTGTTTGACGAGCTACTTATTAACCAATTAAATAAAACTACGTGTGAAATTAAAATCATGAATTGGCGATGTATTTAAATTATCAAACTAAACTTTAATTTAATTGAAATTCCTAAATTGTCTTTAGACTTTATCCAAAATCATTTGATTCATTTTCAGATCATTTTCTTTTCCAATTCAACTAAATTAGCCACAATCAATCTTCATCGAAATATTTTTCATGATCGACTAAAGGGAGATCACCAATTGAAAACCAACGATAAGCGCCGCAGACTCTAGTCACGAACCATCACGGAAAGGAAAAACGGTTAGCATATAAGTTGCTTAAAGTCATTAGTTCATATCATTATCAAACTAATGATGGAGAAGCTATACCTCTAAGCTTACACAACATGTATTACAAGTTACAACCATGATCAACCCAACAACCAGAACAACATAAAATACATGCGAGCCAGCAAAATACATTAATTTGAATGTTGTTTATATAACTGAGAGACAGATTCCAATTAAAAAAAAGTAAAATAATAAATTGAAACATTTTTAAGTACCAAATTTAATAATATTCCTTTATACTAATTTTTATTGATTTTTAATTTATTATTTTGTTAAATGCATCATTAATTCCATTTAAAAAAACACATTTTTCTATTATTTTTAAATAACTAGCTTACCCTATATTTTATTTTATAAAATAAAAAATAAAACTTTAGAATTTTTAATATATTACACAGAAAAAAATTGAAAGATGAAAACAAAAATTTAACAAAAAAAAAAACTTCATCAAGGGTGAAATAGTCATTTAGGCTAAATATTATTCATTGTTATTGGTTAAAAAAAATTATTATTGATATTATTATTGGGACAGCATGGATATTAAAAGTGGGCATATTTCAAAACGCGCTAGGACTTAATCCAAACACGGTTTTAACACACCGTGAACTTACATTTGTCAATTGTCAGTTAAAAAAACCCCACTATTCTTTTTTTAACTTACAATTCTCAATTGTCAGTTTCATTATTCGTTTGAATTCTTGATTAATCACTTAAATTATTTCAATAATAGATTAATTAGTTTCATCTAATTTCATTAAATCGTCATAGACTTTTGAATCTAGTAAATTTCTATATTGAGAATACATGTATTTATCATAAAAATATTGGAAAATATATGTATTTATCATAAACACTAAAATAATATACTGCTAATATTTAATTCAATGTTTATAATATGAAAGCATATACAAAATTACATGTATATTTCCTTTTAATCTTAAGAAAATACATATATTTATAGAATCATAAACTGGCAAAAGCATATAAACTATTCGATTTTGAATAGAAAATAAAACATACAACAATAACGACAATCACTTTTGATATAACTTGAAATTAAAGTATACAAATTCATTAACACAAATGTTTCCAATCTTATTAATTCAAATATTAAAACCACCATTGCGTTGAAACAGCTGTTGTTCTTTGCGATTATTGAAATTTGTGATAAATCCATTAAATTGTGGTCGCAAATAAATCTATTTCCGGCAAACCAATAGGAAGAAGAAGAGTTGAGAATACCAACACAAATAATGAAAAACAACAGGGAAGAAAGAAAAAAAAAAGTTTAACATGAAAATGGTTTTAAAAAAAAAAGAAAAATGTAATGAAGGACAATTTTGTCCAATAAAAACATAAATGACATTTATTTAAATTTGATAATTTACTTTTATTAAAATTAAGTTTCAAGATCTGATGACATCAATTACAATTTTCCTTAATTTTAAAAGTTATTTAAGAGAAATATATGGAGATAACAAATTTTGAAAGTTTGCATAGTAAATAGCAAATACTTTATAAAATAGAGTAAACAACATTTTTATTTTTATTTTTTAAAATGAAATAAAAGATAAAAGACATAATATAATTTGTGGCATAATGGTTAAACTTTTTTTGCTACTTATAAAAATCTGGGATTTAAATTCTAGCCATGACAAAATTATATTTTTACTTAGCTATATATATATATATTTTGAGTTGTCGAAGCCCCCGTGGATCTGTAAAATACCTCGGCATTCTTACACCTCGGGCGTGTTGTGTCATTTTCTGAAGTTGGAACCTCGATATAAAGTCGCCTTAGAGAGGCACGATCTCGTCTGTCAAATTTGGATAAAATTGAACTCTGGAATTGATGTCGAAAATCTTGTCCTGCATCTTCGAGAAATCAAGGGTACGCGTCGGAGAATCAAGGAAGTGGTTATATTCATTAATCTATTTAAGAGATGTCATTCCTCTTAACCGGAGTTATATTATATTCTGATAATAAAAAAAGTCTATCTTTGCTTTCATATATATATATATATAGATATATATATAAATAGTATTAGTTATTGTAGCACTATTAATTTTTATGTAAAAATACCTAATAGCAAATTGAACTTGTAGATTAAATTTTTTTTTTTTTTTTTACACGTAACAATTTAATTTACAACGCGATAAGAAATTTTTTAAATTATAAAATAATTAAAATATGTAATAAAAAACATCACATGCTGAATTATTATAAAACTACATCATAATTATACAAAAGTCATAACAGCAAATTGATAGATAGAAAAGAACAATTTCAACAATAAAATATATATCAATATATGAATTATTATTATTAGGATAAGGATGGTTAAACTGCCCTGCAATTTTGGGTGGTTTACATTCAATGTAAACATTATTAAATGCTTTAATTCAACTCCTAAAAAATTATTAGGCTCTCTTAATTCCATTATTTATCCAATCATACAATGCTAATAATATCTATCATTCACTATCCATTAGTAACACACGAAAATAGTTAATCATAATAAAAATAATATATCAATGAGAAACATCGGTTTGCAATTTTAGTTTCAGACAATTAACGTTTGAGGTTTTGAGCTATGAAATGAGTTTAATTGCAAGTGTCGTTTGCAATTTTAATTTTGTTATTTCAGAATTTATGGTTCGATTTGTGATTTCGCCTTTAGACAATATGAACATATAAAGGATCTTCATAAGCACCCTTAATGGTTACAATATTCTTATGAACAGCCAAACGGTGCATTAACTGAATCTCCCTTCCAACATCCTCAACGTCTTGGAAATCAATTTCCTCTTGGATATAGACTTACAAGCATACTTGATCCTGGTAGAATTCTCTGTGCACAAATAAGTAGTCCCGAATTGTCATTGTCCTAATTTTTGGCCTTATCACAAAGCATTCTAAGGCATTTGAGAAAATTATTATAAGAATTGGTTTTTTTGTGTGATAAAAATCCACATGTTTTCGCTTGTCACCAACGATGTTCTCTCAAAATTGGGTAATTTTGTGGGGTAAAAAAGCAAGACTGTAATCTTCAACGTAAAGATCTACGATCTCTTGAGCGCGACTCTAAGATTAATGGTTATTCTACATTTGGCGCTGAAAGGAGAGTCTTGGAGAGTTTTTTATCATATACATTAACTAATATATTATTTCAGTTCCTTCAATCTGTAAAGTATCTCGGCATTCTTACACCTCGGGGGTGTTGTGTTATTTTCTAAAGTTGGAACCTTAGTGTAAAGTCACCTCGAATGGGCACGATCTCTTTTTGTCAAATTTGAATAAGGTTTAACTTCGTAATTGATGTCCAAAATTTTGCCCTGCATCTACGAAAAATCAAAGGAGCGCATCAAGGATCAAGGAAGCCGTTGTATGCATTAGTCTAAGGGATGTCATTCCTCTTAACCAGTGTTATATTCTAATAACAAGAAAATTGTCTATCTTTGATTTTATATATAATTTTTGAAATAGTAAAATTTGAGCATCAGAATGTTAAACACTGTAAATTGTAGAATAAGTTATTCTCAAGGTCAACAAAAATTAAAATATAAATTTCTAAATTATGTTTAACCAATTATATTTTTATTGTTGACAATTCTTTGAAAATAAAATACTACCATAACTATTACATTAACCAATTTACGATAATAATTTAAAATATAATAATAAAATAAATTTGTTTTAAATTATTAATAATGATTACTTTTTATTTAAGAAAATATCAGGTTTTTAATTATTTTGATATTTAGATAAATTATACATAAGTAAGTTTTCGTTAGATTAAAGAACTACAATTTTTTTAACTTGGGGAAGTGTTTGATGTATTTATATTTTTTTTATTTGTTTACTTTTAAAGGTGTATAGAATTTTTTATATTTTTATATTATATTTTTATTTATTGAATCAAATTAGTTATATTTATGTAATTTGAAATATTTTATTTTCATATATGTATATAAATTTTAATATTTAAATATCATATATTTCTTTGATAATTAAAAATTATAATAAACTATGTGTAAATAAAAATATGTCAAGTATAGTTAAAAGATTATTTAAAATAGAGTGCAAAAGAAAATGTTGATAGTAATTTTTTTTTTCCCAAGATTTTTCTAATTATAAACAGGAGACTAGCTGTCTAATGCTTAGTTGGCTTATTATGAGTGGGCTTTCACGAACTCTACATAAACAGCTTGTATCCTTATCTTTGCTCCAAAAGAGGAACGTAGGCAAAACCCTAAACCCTGAATTGTGATTATAAAACCCTACTCAAGTCATTTAGAAGCTCGAAATCGCCTCCTTTGCTTAGCAAGCTCTTCACTTCGTACTCTAACTTAGTCGAGCAGATATCACTATGGCACCTCCAAGAGGTAAAACAATCTAAACCTTACTTCATTTTCTGTTTGGTTAATGAGAAAGGTTGGGAAAATAAGATCAAATTAATACTAGGATTGCTAGTTTATTATCTAATCACAAGTCTATGTGAATTTACACTGTATACTGAGTACTATATTTCGATTCGTTTGTTATATGCAGGCCGTGGCGGTGGCGGTGGATTCAGGGGTGGCAGAGGCGATGGAGGTGGAAGAGGTAGAGGCGGAGGCAGAGGAGGTGGAAGAGGTTTTGGTGACAGAGGAAGTGGCATGAAACCTCGTGGTGGCCGTGGTGGCCCTCGAGGCGGAGGAAGAGGCCGTGGTGGTGGCCGAGGTGGTGGAGGAATGAGAGGTGGGAGCAAAGTTGTTGTAGAGCCTCATAGACATGAAGGAGTTTTCATTGCTAAGGGAGGTAAAGAGGATGCTCTTGTCACTAAGAATCTTGTTCCTGGCGAGGCTGTTTACAATGAAAAGAG
Source organism: Croton setiger (assembly GCA_948099555.1). NCBI lineage: Eukaryota > Viridiplantae > Streptophyta > Magnoliopsida > Malpighiales > Euphorbiaceae > Croton > Croton setiger. The sequence goes on along the minus strand of CANUEY010017208.1, from coordinate 64,350 downwards.
AATCTCTGTTCAGGTATTTTTTTAAGATTTGATCGTTGTCTTAAGACTTCTGTATATTTTTTTTCTTGATAAAGATATTTGCTTCCTGGGATGTAATCGAGCTTTTCCTATTTGTATGTTAGCAAATGCTTGTTCTCATAAAGATTGTTGCTTTGTGATATGTACTTGGTAATTATTCTGTCTATTTGTTACATTGACACATACATTTCTATTTCACAGAATGAAGATGGTACTAAAGTTGAATACAGAGTTTGGAATCCCTTCAGATCAAAATTGGCAGCTGCCATTCTTGGTGGTGTGGATAATATTTGGATTGTAAGTCATGATATGCTTTGTATATTTGTATTGTTATAAACCACATTTACTTTTTTTAACCCTTTGTTATTTATGAATCTAGAAACCTGGTGCTAGGGTTCTTTACCTTGGAGCGGCTTCTGGTACTACAGTCTCCCATGTATCTGATCTTGTTGGTCCTGTAAGTACTCTTTTGTTTGAAGAATGTAGCATTATCTGTTTTTTGGTTGGTAGGACTTGCTTTTTATTTGTTGTTTTATTTTGTAGACAGGAGTAGTTTATGCAGTGGAATTTTCTCACAGAAGTGGTAGGGACTTGGTTAACATGGCAAAGAAACGCACCAATGTTATACCTATTATTGAAGATGCTCGACATCCAGCCAAGTACCGCATGCTTGTTGGAATGGTTGATGTCATATTTTCTGATGTTGCTCAACCTGATCAGGTTTGTTTGGGTTCATTCTATTTATTTGGTTCATACAAGTCATTGAACGACTGCCTTTTGTATTATCTGGTAATTATTTTACTAACCATGTGACTTGCGGATGGTTCTCTTCCCCCATCTATGCAGGGAGATTATTTTTTATGTTTTTCTTTTCTTGTTGTAATGCTTTGCAATTGTTTTCTTTTTATTGTTTCATTCTTCAGGCTTATACATGGTGATTGAAAAATTTCATTCAATGTTTGTGGTTTTGAATTTACATATTGTTTTCACTTGCATTCTTTTTGTCTCTTCATTTCATGTTGATGATGGGTGGTATTGCACATGCTGAGATTTTACTCGGATTCCCCTTCAAGACTTATTGGGTGATGTAGACACGAGTTTCTGATGCAATAGCACATCCTTGTTTTTTGCCCATTCTTAAAAAAGATTTTGTTTTTCCTTCTGTTTTGGAATTTTTATCAGCACTTGCTTGTTCTCTGTTATTAGTTTGCCATTGTATCTTCTAGCAAATGATGATGTACTCGGATTCCCCTTCTAGACATCATGGGTGATGCTAACCCGAGTTTCTGATGCTTGTGAAAATTAAAATAAAAATGCATGCAATTTGTTTTAACTTGTCAATTTGTTTTCTTTTCTTTTCCACTTTTCATTTTGTTTTTATTTCTGATATTTTCAAGCATTTATTTTGTTTTATGTTTTTTTGGTCATTTTGTCAATTTCTCTGCAATGTTATTTGAAATGTTGTTCTGGCATACTCTCAGAAGTAAAAGTTGTGTTCAAATATGGGAACTACTTTTGCTGCCAATCCAACTTTTTGAGAAATCCTCATTTGACCTGATTTTATCCCATTAGAGTACCAAGTAGCAGTTTCTTTTGAATGGTTGAAATACAGGTGTTAAAAATTTGTCTTGGCATTTTTATAACCCTGTTGCTTTTGGCTTAGTGATGCTGCTCTTAGGCAATTTTTAGATTGTTTCAAAATTGTGTGTTCAACTGTTATATATTTTAAAGCAATTAAAGTCATTCGTCCCCTTGTTGTCGGCGTTGGTGTACCACTGTTTTATCATAGATTCCTGGAGTAAACTAAAAACTAAGATTAAAATGTTATAAGACAGTGAGAAAAATTTAGAACTCTAGAACTCTAGTAGAGGAAGGTTCTTCAACAGTTTGTGCATGTTTTTGTGATTTTGCCTGAGTTTTTGCTTTTGTGTATTTTTCCCAATACAGGCAAGGATTTTAGCTCTGAATGCCTCATACTTCCTTAAAGCTGGTGGCCATTTTGTTATTTCAATAAAGGTCAGTTTTACCAGACTCCAGGCAACATTTAGTTTCCGTTTTGTAGTAGATATTGATCAATTTTGCTCATTCAACAGGCTAATTGCATTGACTCAACTGTTCCTGCTGAGGCTGTATTTGAAAGTGAAGTGAAGAAGATGCAACAGGAACAATTCAAGCCTTCAGAACAGGTTACCCTTGAGCCATTCGAGCGAGACCATGCATGTGTCATTGGCGGGTATCGAATGCCAAAGAAACAGAAAGGTGGTGCTTAGTTATAGCTGTTGCAATGTAGTTTCTGCTTATTTTATATTCCTGTGAAATTATGAAATTTTGATTCTCCTCTGTAGTTTGACAGTGATAGCTTGTTTGTTAAAGCATTTTTACTGAATTTAGATGACAAATTTTGGGCGATAAGGTATTCTCTACATATTTATTTGATCATCAAGAAATTTCTTAATTGTGTACCACTTTACTTGGGAATTTCTTTTTTGTGTATGAAAAACAATAAGAATATTTGTCACCTTTTGTTTTTCAAAAACCGTTTTATTTCCGTTTCTTTTACTTTTAAATTTGAGCTTTGCAAATAATAATTAAAAAGTATATGAGTTAACTCCATGTTTATTTAGTATAAACAATATTATTTAGTATAAATTTTGCTTAAAAAAAAATATAATTTAGTATAAATTTTGAAGTGGATAGCAAATATATATGCGGAAAACCAAAAATTTAAATGTAACAAACTAACTTAATTTTTTTGGAATTTTCACAAATTTTGAGTTATATTTTTGAAAATTTATGAATTATAGATTGTATTTGGTAATGGTTTTTAAAATAACTTCTAACAGCTTAAATGTAGTTTGCAGTAAAATAGCTTTTGATGTAGTGTATTTGGAATTTTCAAAAATTTTTAGTTATATTTTTGAATATTATGAATTATAGGTTGTATTCAATAATAGTTAGACGTTTACTAATAGTTAGACGTTTGATCGGTCAAAACGTTAAAACCTGTTTTTTTAAAATAGTTTTTAATAGAGTGTTTAGTAATTTAAGTAATTTTCTATCAAAAAATTAATTATGTAACTTTTACCTTTGTAAATAACTAAAATTTTGTCAAATACAAACCCGTAATATGGAACAAATTGAAAACTCCCTTATGATATTATTTTGGGAAAAATCCTATACAACCTTTCCTTTAAATTTTTTGGACTGAAAAACTCCTTGTAGTTTTTTCTTTTCTTAAAAGGTTCATTCTTAAATTTTTATGGGTTTAATACAGTTTTTTTTCATATTTAGTTTATACTAATATGTTCTGAACAATTTGTGAAAATTTTATAAACAAAATATGAACAGATTATGACTGTTTTTTCTGTGATTGATAATATTGATATCCATTTGTAAAAATTTAAATAAAATATTGTAAAGTTCTGAATTGTTTCTGAATAGTTTTTAAATGTATTATGAACGGTCTATTAAAATTTTATAAACTGTTTCTGAACAGTTTTTCAACATATTGTAAACGTTTATTCTAATAAAAAGCGTTATTTTAACTCTAGTTTATTAAACCATGGCTGTTTTAGTCCTTTAAATGATCAAAAAAGCATTTTAAAGAAATTATTTTTAAAGACATTTTTGTCCACCTCCGATTATTTTCATTGCATTACAATTTCGAATTATTCAGAAAAGTCACACAAAGCCCAACTATAATAAAGTGTCTCATCTATGGGTTTAGATTCACGTTTTTCTCTCGCAATAATAATTGCAAAAAATGTTCGATTATGAACCCTTTTTTGTTTTTCCTGCGGCAATAAATTGCCAAATTTTGCATGCCAAGAGGCCATTGAGTTGATTTTTAAATGATCTAAAAATGTTTGATTAAATTTTTAACTTGAATTGAAGAGTACATTTTTAGTATTCATAATTTATTCAACACAATATTTTGAGCAAAAGAAGTCAAATATTTATTATCTGTATTTAATAATTTGTTCCTTTTAGGGTAAACTTTGGACTGAACTAATAAGATATAAAAAACAACATAAAGGAATAATAAAAACTAACTACACTACAATGCATTTTTCCCCCTAAACGAATAAAATCTTAACTACCACAGGTTGCAAGAACACAGAAATTATTATTAAACATCCTGATTTGTCTTCTCAATACTACCAATATCATCTTGTCCGCCCCACTTCCGTACACGTTCGTACGTTTGTTCCACCTTCGAAATAAATAAAAGTTCATAATTTCAATTTCCAATTAATAAGCTCATATAAAAAAAATTAAAAATTTTTGTATTTACCTCTTTGTTCCAGTTTGTTCTGTATACTACAACCAGAAGCAAGATTGTCTGTAAAGCAGTTCCGGCTATCATTCCTCCCCAAATACCAGTTACTCCTAAATTTGCTGTGTAACCAAGTAGGAAACCGAGTGGAATACCAAAAATGTAATAGCACCCAATATTTATATAGGCTACTAATGCTTGCCATCCACCTCCAATTGCAACCCCTGTAAGAATTGTGTAGAAAGAATCAAATTTTGCATAATTGTGTGGAATTTGATTAATGTGTTCAGAACCATTTTCATTTTATGGTCCATTACTTCGACTGATCCCTCACTCGGTCTGCTATAAAGAAGAGCTAGTTTGGAAGGATTACAATGAAGAACATGTGCTTGGATCTTTGAGCATTCGAGGAGTAGGTGAAAATTTGAGTATGTATGAAATTGGAAGTTTAAAATTGTACCTCCTATTACTGGCTGAACACTGTTAAGAACCATGGTGATACCAAGTAGAAATGCTAATTTAGAAACAGCTACTTGGAGTTCTTTGCTACTAGTAAAAATGACAGCAAAGTAGTCCTTAGCTATCAGTATTACAGCCATGGTAATCAGTCCAATCAGGAAACATTGAAACACAGTCACATATACGGAATATTTTGCTGCTCTTGGCCGTCCTGAACCAAGCTCATTCGAGACTCGAACACTGAGAAAGGACAAAAAAAAACATCATATCTATTTCAGAACAACTTTTAGATCACAATATAAAGAAATCAAAGAAATATTTACCTTATTGCTGCATTTATTCCAATGAATATCATAATTTGAATCCCATTTAAGTTCATACTATAAAAAAAAAAAGAAATATTATTAAAGAAACAAATCAGAACTCAAATTGAGTTTAAACAAAAATCAGGAAGCTAAAAATTGGAAATCGACTAATTACCATATGGAAAGGGAAGCAACAGCAATTACAGCATTGTTGAGATGGCCAGTAAGAAGAATAATACTCATCATATACCAAATCTCAAGACAAAGCATAACAGCAGAAGCTAAAGAAAGCCTAACAAAATCCCAAATTTCATGAAAAGCAGACCAAGAAAACCCACTCCAACCATCCTTACACCAACCAATTACATAAAAAACCAGACCCAAAGTCATTCCCCAACTACTAAGATCAAAGGCTATGGCTGCACCCATTGCACCCCACCCTAACCCAAATATGAATGCCCAAAGCATAATTATGTGGAAAATTAGAGCAGCTAAAGCAGTCCAGGCTAGCACAAAAACTTTGCTTTGGGCTTGAAGGAATTTCTGAACGGGGAAATAAATTGCAAGTGAAAATAGCTGGGGGAGTATGTGCAGAGTGTATTTTCCAGAATATTCTGCTAGATTGGTTTCTTGCCCAAGAATTTTCAGTACTGGAGTTGAAAATATGTAAATTGGGGATAAAAAAACACAAGAAATTGTTAAAATTATCCATGATCTTTGCATGTAAATCCCTAGCTTCTTCACTTGTCCTGCACCATATGCTTGACCACATAGGGTTTCTAATGCACTTCCCAATCCAAGCTGCAATTTCAAATTTCAGATCTCATAATTCAATTTCATTTTTTTTAATGTTACAGAAAATGAGACAAAATAAGGGAGCGAGAGAGAGAGAGAGAGGAAGAACCATGAAGCCGAAGGAGAAGGTTCCGATAACGGACTGTGAAATGGAAATAGCAGAAAGCTCAAAAGCTCCGATATGGCCGACAAATATATTAGTGAAGGTGCTTGTTCCGAATTGACAGAGTGTATTAAATATAATGGGAGCTGCAATTTTCCATAATTTCACAGTTTCTATCCAGAAAACAGTTTTAACGTCGTTGAATTTCCTTACTGGCCTGTAGTCTCCATTTTCGTCGGAGCAGAGATTGCCGTTGAGCAGCGGCGCCTCCTCCATGTCGAGCGAGGAGGGAAATGTTAGGAAGGAATAATAGAGTTGTTAAAAAAATGCAGTCTGGTCTGTTGCGTTCTTCCAAATTAGCTCTTTACGTGGTGCTTCTTTCTTCCTGCGAAAGGCGCGGCTTCTTATTAGTTGAAATTGTTATATAAATACGTGATTAAATTTTTAATAAAAAAACACACTCCAACTATTAGAAATACCAATACGAAACTAAAAAAGTAATTACACTCTTCCTTTTTAAATGGTCTTTTAACTAAAAATATATTTTAATTTAGATAATGTCATTTTAATATTAACAACAATTTAACTAAATTTTAATTTCACTAATTAATGCTAATTTTTGCAAAGTAAGAGTGAAATAAAATTAACAAAACCTCTTCAAAAGTATTGAAACATGTATTTTAGGTCGCCTACCGTTTTAATTCCATTTAATACCCAACCAACTACCATTCCATCCATATTTTATTTCACTTACTAGTTATTTCTGCATTTTGTGAATTTTTAAATTTGTATTATCAAAAAAAATAAATAAATAATTTGTCAACAAATGCGTGGCTTGATTAGTAATTTTAATTTTCACGAAAATTGCTAAGTATCGAGTTTAATTTGTATGTTTTGAAAAAGACTGTCCCCGCCGTATATGTAACGAAGGTAATTAATAAGTCAAAATACCTAACAGTCCCTGTAAACATTAGGGTTTATGGTTGGTTGTGAAGAGAAGGATGTGGAAGAAAATAGTACTGTCATCATACCAAACAAACACATATTTCTAACATCAGTACACGTATGGAGCTATCACACCATTCAATTATAGAGAGAGATATGGCCGAATCCTTTGATTCAGATTTCACTGCACCAACTGCTATTTTACCATATTTTGTCTTTTAACCATAAACTTAACTTCATTCTAACCGTACTACTGCTACAACTTCTTGCATTCTTAATTTAAATATATACCATTTGATTTCTTTCATAAACTAAATTATTTAATAAAATATAATATTAAAATATTTTACTTACTCCTATATATAATAAATATTTTTAAATATAAAAATAAGAATAAAATAAAAATTATTCTCCAAGTACAGTTATAACTTAATAAATGTACTCCTTTTAGATTGGAGATTGAATGAGAGAATGAATAAACAATTTTGAAAATAAAATCAAACCGCAGAGATTACGAAACAACAATTTTGAAGCAGTAGAGATTAAAAAAGTATCCGTTTTGAATAAATGAAAGAATGGGAAGAGATATTTTGTTGTCGTTTTCAGAACATCATCTCTTTGTAAGGGTAGTTTAGAGTTTAATGTAAAATATGCCATTTTATTTAATTAATTACAAAATATATCCTATTATTAGCATTAAGCTCCCTTTAATATATCATATATGGTGGTCCATTAGCTTGCAAAAGTGAGTTTCTCCTTCATATGTTAGAAACATGTTTGGCCCAAATCCTAACACAAGCCCATATATCCAATAACAAACATAAACCTAAAAAGTCAAGATTGGGCTTTTAGTGTACATACCTAAAATAAACAGTCCAATAGTTTGGTTTGATTCGAGACTATGAATCCGCAATCCATAGTTCATGAAAAGTGGTAATTCTTGAACAGAACCGTGACATTGCCAGTCGAAAACCGTTGGTGAAGTAGTAGTGGTTTGGAGCCCATTCACAGTTAAAAATGGTTCAGCTCATGGCTAGTTCCGGCATGTTAGCAACTCAATTCATAGTTGATTTTTGAAATACTAGTCAGTTCATCGATTCAAGTAATTGTTTAACCTTAAACCGAACCCTAGTGTTACGATTCTATTACGTTTTAAAAAGTGCTAGTTCTGATTATAACGGTTTAAACTGAACTTGGTTATCTCTATATAATGTATGAAATTTATGAAATTCAAAATATCCATTAAACATTAGCATGCATTTTTTATGAAAATATTTTGCCAAATTTTATATATCTTACTAATAAATTCAGATATTTATTTTTAAAGCTCTAGATTTTCATATTAAATATGTAAAATAAAATTTATGAAATTGATTCATTTCAAATAGATCATGAAGTAATGCATTAATATGAATAATTTTAAATTCCAATATTACAAACAGACCTTTTTGTTTATTGGCAATAAAGTCACAAAAATATTGAACCCTTATACCAAACTTTGCAATGATTATTCAATATAATTATTAATATTATTAAACAAAAATTTGGAACAATGTCAGTCCAAATTCAATCACCATACTAATAATAAAAAAAAAAATTGGAATTACGAAAAAAATTAAATAAATCATATCAATCATTGTAATCATTAGGTTGAAGCTTTCTGCTCTTTCATACATGCATTATTAACGAATATAAAAAATATTGTATTATTTTTTTAAATAATACACATAAATCATAGTATGATATTTTATTAACAAATAACTTCTTTATTTGCTAATTTACTCCAATTGCCCATTGTTTAATAATAATGGTCCAAAAATATTTTCTACTGGTATCACGCCATTGATATAGAAGTCGGCTTGGAGAGCCTCATGGCCCAGTTATTCACGCGCCAACCATTTAGAATTTCCATTTTTAAGGCTCCAGCTCTGCATGTTTTAAAAAAATTCGTAATAATATTATTGAAAAAAGAAAATTATTGACATAATATTTCTTTAAAAAAAATGATAAAAACGGTTTAAAATTTAAATTTTGGAAAAGAAACAAGCAGAGTAAAAACTACTTATATTGCAAGAGCATAAAATTTAGGGATAATCTGAAGTTCGAGACTTTGTTTTTTAGTGTTTAAACTTTTAAAATGTATAAAAGAGTGTCTGAATTTTTTAAAAATATCATTTTTTAGTGTCTCAACTCTACGTGACAGTCACTTCGTTGTCCGCGTCAGATGAGTTGATGAGCTGGAGTAAGACATGTTAGTTTAGCTGTCAACTAAGTTATATTTTTTTTTTGAATTTATGAGTATTTCCAAAATCTCATAGCAAAACAAATTGTACAATTAGTATAGAAATTCAGTTGATCAGTTAATTGTCAAAATGAAAACCATTGACTATTGGAGGAATTGAGGTTCAATTTTGAAGGAGCAAGTCTTCGTCTTTCACCTTCCGCTGTATTATGAAACATCGGTAATCCTTGGAGTTGGAGCTCGAAGACCAGCAACCATTTAGTTTCGACTAGTAATCTTTCAGTTGTTTGAGAGGTTATAGAGAGATTTGGAGTTTTGAATCCATATCTAAATGTTGATGATATGAGGCTCGTGGGAAGTGAATATGGATGGATTCATTGTACTGTGTTCTGTTTGCCAATAGATATCAATTTGAGCACATATAATTTAATTTTATGATATAAATTTACATTGCTTTTGCAATTTTAAGTCAAATTGGAAGTTAAATTTAATTTTGAAGCTCTAAATTGATATATGGTAATTAAGTTTGTAAAAACTTGTAGTTTTGTATTTAACTGCCAACAAATTGCTCATGTAAAATGAAAAATTTAGTTGTTTACCAATTTTTGGCTGTGTAGTTTAGTTTACTAATGTTTTATTCGTTGGTCACATACTTAGAATTGATGGGTTGGATTTTTTTTTTTTTTGTGTGTTAAAGAAGATGAAGAATTTTTTTTTATTTGTTAGATTCGACCTACAAAATCCAATAATATTTGACTTTATCGTAAAATATCATTTAATTGGTAGTTAAACTGATATGTTTCGCTCCAGCTCATCATTTCATCTAACGCGGAACACCAAAAAATGACATTATCAAAAGTTTAGACACCCGATTATTCATTTTTGGATGAAGGAAAGAAAATAAGGAGGTAAAATAAGAAGGAGAGAAAAGTTTTAAATGTAGTTTTTTTTTCCTTCTCTTGTTTGGATAATATGGGTGGAAAGAAAATAAAATTATTTTACACTCATTAAATTTACATATTTAACCTTTTAGGTATCTAAAAAATTATAACTGAATAAGTGTATATAAGTAATTTTATTTAGTTAAAATTACTATTCCAATTTTCCTTGGTAAAGAAAAAAATAACCACTTGTTTTACTTTCCTCCTTATTTTCATTCCTCTTCCAAAGGAAGAAAAGTTAATTTCCTTCTTTATTCTGCTTCATATATTTTCTTTCATTTCTTATTTTACACTATGGGGTAAAAGTTCAGACACCAGAACGAAAAGGGTCTGAAAGTTCAGACACCAAAAATATCATTATCCCTAAAATTTACCAATGGCAAGAAGGATTCAGCTTTTTAGTGAGCAATGTAAAATCACGTGCCTACACACTGACATATACTAATGTCATAACCATCCAATCATCACGCGAAACGTGTTGGTACAGTATCTTATGAGCAAATCTAACGGCTCTTATTTAACCAATACATTCCTCAATACGGCGCCCACTCACTATTTACTGTAATGATCTATGAATTAATAAAAAGAGTATTGCTGATTTGACAACTCATTTTACCCTTTTCTTTTGTTTTTAAACGGAACAAACACTCCGTTAATTGATCGTCTTAAAATAGATCATAGAATTATTTTATAATTATGTATAAATTACTTAAGGATTTTAATTTATGTTATTAGAAAGATAATAATACAGCTTTGTTGAAGAACACGTGTTTACTGTAATGTACGCCATAAAAATAAAAGGCAAGAAAAGCATTAGAGGACTAAATATGACAATGCTAAAATAAATGAGAATGAGATTGGGCAGTGAAAAACGCAAAATACGTGAAAAGGACGCGTTTCCGAAGTGTACGGTACAAGTGAGAAATTAAAAACAGGTAACGGCAAACTGGATTCTAACTGTGGGTTTACAATAATCAGATGACAGCCTCCTACTGAATTTGGAGTGGTCACTGTCCACGTGTTCTATTTTTTTATTTTATTTACTTTTAAATATTGTACCCACATCACGGCTGTGACTGACTGTGACCTGTGACTGTGAGTTATATTTCCTAATTATTTTTTATTTATATATTTTTTAAAAATTACAAAATAATTGGAACATTTTTTATTTTTATATTAATGCAATGTTATAAAAAATATTTTTGTTAATATAAACTAACATCGCATAACATAATTTAAATTAAATTATATTAAAATAATTTTATAAAGACAATAAATATAAGAAAATTGAATGTGGAATAGAATGACAAACATTAATTACTTTAGTTAATAATTATTTAGATTAATTATGAGAAAAATGGACCACTCATCTAATATGTTTTTTAGATTGTGATGATTTTGATATATGTAGCACAGAACTATAACAGATACAGTTTATCTAATCCAACTCACTAAAATAAGCATTGGTTTAATATTTTAAACCAATACAGCTTACAATGCATGGAATAGAATTAATAGCCGTACACTTTTATTGATTAAAATCCAAATATTTTAAAATTACAACTACATGTCATAATTTTAATATAGTTTAAAGGTAATATTCTATTTGTCTCACAATATGCATTTCAATTGCTATTTTTTTTTTAAAAAAAAAATATTTATTTTTTTTATCATTAACAAATCGGATAATAGATAAATATGTGCATTATTTCTGAATTCTATTCGTTGGAGTATCGCATTTGCATCGCATGGATTTTTTTTAAATTTCAAAAAATTGTTATATTATAATAATAATCATATTATTTAAAACAGCGTTGAGGTTTTTTTTTTTTTTTGACATGTCATTTTAATAAACAGAGTTAAAAATAGTAAACTAAATTTAGGTAGAATATAAGCGGCTGGCTACTTGTCCTAAATTCATAATCTAACAATGAACTTAACCCTCTTTATATGTAAGATGTCATCTTTTGATCTTTCAAATGTACCAAAAAATATTAGAAAAGGGTTACGCAATTGGAAACGCGTAGGTTCACGTGAAATCCAATAGGCCCAATAGCCCACATGATATGGCAATTTGGTTCCTTCATTTTCTAATTAAAGTTTTAATGCTCTTATGCTTGCTTCTTTAACCGCCTATCTTATTGACCCGGATTAGACAATTTTTTTTTTTTTTTTATATGGGGTTAGGATTAAGTGTATCTAATTATTAATTAACTAATTAATGTGACTGTTCTGTTTCAGTTGCATTTAAAAAAAAAAAAAAATCAAAGTTGGAGTAATCATTCTAACAAGGTTCAACGATAGCAACGGATAAATATGTACATTTAAATCTATTTCAAACCTATTACATTATTAAAATCACTAATCAAAACATTCAAAAAAAAAAAAAATAGGCGGATCTAAAATCCACTCTTTACAATCAGACAAAGAATCTACGCTCTTGACACAATATGAGCGCAATGATTCATTAACTTCTTAACAAATCTCATCTCTAATGAGTCAAAAAATCTAACCAATAAAAAGTAAGACTACCAACATAAGAATAATACTCAACACTTCTCTTTAATGAATTCAGAACTTGCAAGCAATTTGATTCCATAATCAATCTTACGATAACTTTTTTCTTTTAACCATGAAAGTTTATTGGAAATTTTGAATAAGAAATTGATGGGAAATGCCAGTTAAGTTAAAAAGACTTTGTCACTCTACTAATTAAATAAGAGAGTATGACTCAATATATAAGTGTAAGTCAAATATTGAAAATTTTGTAGCTTGATTGCGTTCGAATAGCTTTACTCATGTGTGTAATGTCAGACGTTTCTGCATTGATTCAAAGAATTAGAAATACAAAAGAGAATGAATCTTTTTTTTAAAAAAAAAAAGTTATTTTTGAACTAGTCTCAATTTTCGTTATTATTCGATATTTTCGATCCAACAAGAATTTCCCTTATACAAATGGATTCCGCTAGTAATGCGTTAAAACCTCATCTTTTATCAGTTGCAGTTGAAATATAAAAAAATTATAACTAATATAAATTATTAATTTAAAAAAAATCTATTGATAATTGTTTTATGATATTATCCGTAAAAATATATTTAAAATAAAAACTAATGAAATAAATAAATAATTGAGATCTTAGATAACTATGTGAAGTTATTAAATAAAGCAGTCGCAAAGCTTTCTTTAGAAAGAAAATCCTTATAATTTTGGGAGTCATTTAAAAGATTAAAATTAATTAAATGAACGAGGTAAATATAGTTTTTAAGTAAAAGGATGTATTAAAATTAATCACTTCTACTAAAAATTAGGGGAATCTAAAATTCTAAATATCTCCTTTTTCTCTTTTTAGTGAAAATTCTAAATATCTTTATGAACAGATATTATGATGATCTTTACTTATATAATATATTAATAAAATAATAATTGTGGGTCCACTAAAATAGTTTTAAAATACGTGATTACCTCGTTTAATTAAATAATTAATTACTAATTAATTAATGACTGTAAATTCTTCAAAACAAACATGTAACCCGTCAACCCTATGATCAATGCAAACAGATATTCTGGATGCGTGGATTTCGTGTGGCGTAGATGGCGTGTGCACGTCAACTCTAAGAAAAGCGCGTGATCCTTTCCCAGTTTCCCTACGAAAAAACCCAACAATAAATAAATAAAATAAGTAATAAAATATCACTTCCCAGTCGGCGTTGATTGATTCTAAGTGTAAACCGGCTATACCCAGTTAACCGAACAGCCTCCAACATTTTAAGTAAATGACATAAATGTCCTTCCTCACCACGAGTTAGGAATGATTCGTTTTTTCTGTTGGGCAGTCTACACCAAATACAACATAAACCGACGCCTTTTTCCACTTCAAGCGGTGGAAGGCAGAAGAAAGAAAATTGACCAAATTATCCTTTGCCGGTGTCTAGGAAAAAAGATTGGTGGGTGCAAAAATCAGGCGGAACGAAATTTATGTATGTTTTATAATGCAAATAGCAAAATATATTAGTTAGGTAAATTTTGGTTTTATAAAAGTAGTCCATAACAAAATTAAAATATAAATTATTATATAATACGATATAATATGTGGAAGAGAAGGTAAGGCTGGGTTGGGTTAGGCAAGGACAAATGTCAATGTGTTATAGAATTGACACGTGGCAGTAGAATATGGTGAAGATTCTATTTTGGGAGGAAAAGAAGAGGATCAAAGTTAGTTTGCTAACCAATTTGGTCACATAATAAGAAGGTTTGCTACACGCAACGTTTCTTATGAAATGTCAAATATGCAACTTTTGTTTGCTAACGTAAGATTATTTATAGCCTTCCTTTTTTATTATGTTTATGGTAAAATGTTTCTAATTATATATTACCTCACCACACAATTTTATTATTAAGTTTTTGACAAATTTAATTCACCCAGCTACTCTCCCAATTTGAATCCAACGTGGTACTTTTGGAATAGTTAGTTGTGTCCCCAAACAAAGTAAACACTTTCAAACTAACCAATTGTATATCAAATTGGAGAAAGAATTCATTATTTTAGCTGGAATTTATTAGCGTCATTGCTCAATGAAGAACACCGAATCGAAAGTGAGAGAGATTGTATAAGAAAATTTGTCAAACACCCTTAGATTCGTACTTGTTACTGCTAGGGCTCAATTCAAAGCTCCAAATATAGTCCGTACCCGTTAAAAACGTGATTGCTTGCTAACTCATATAGTTAGTTTAACCTAGCGTGCCTCTTCATTCTAAATCATTCTTCAGTTCAAAATAATGATAATGTATAAATTTCATCAATTGGAGCATATTTAACACAAAGTTCAAATTCGAAGGATAATTTGATCATGAAAATATTATTGTATAAATTTTATGAAATTCATTTAAACTCCGAAAGGTTTCATAGAATTTAGTTTTAATTATAACAATTTCATAATAATTGAATTATCAATAATGTCAAAATAAACACCAAAATCAAGAATTTTATTAAATTTCATAAAATTTTCTTGATTTCATTTCAAGTAAATACCATTTCCAAAAATAATAACCATAACATGTTTTTTACAAATTTTATGCCAAAAAATCATTGTATGCAATTAAAGGGATAATTATGTATATACTTTTAAAATTTACCTTTTTCAGTAGAGTGATAGAGCACTAATAAATTCTTTTATTTTAAAATAAAATGCATATTAGACAAGCATTGTTAATAAGAGTACAATAAAAATGCTAAACTTTTCCCAAAAAAAGAAAAAAAAGCTAAAATGTACTGATAAAATTTCAAAATATTTAAGTACTTATTTTTTAAAAAATTAAAATATTAAAAAGAAGAATTAATAGTACAAGTACTATGTAAAAATATTTATATATATAAAAAGAGAAAGAAAAGAAATATAGAATAGATGAAGGAAGAGACCATGGTTTACCAACTTTCTTACCTCTTCAAAGCGTGAAGGGTTCATTAGGAATCATGTGAATGTGCTTAATGCCTACACTACACCCATATATTATTAGCTATGCCAATACGGTAAGCTACTACTTCAATAAATTTTATATCATACTTCAAATATTAAAATTTGATTTAACATATTTTAATAGTCACTCTATTTATCTAAGGGGAAATTGGGGGAGGGAACAATGGGATCAAACCTAGGAGGGATGTAGCTAGGGGATCTAGTGGGGGCTGAGCACCAACGCCATCACTGGCGACCTTAAAATCTGAAACCATACCCCCACCGCTTGAGCCTTGCGCCGGAATGCCCTTACCGTTCCGGCGGTCTTCATGCATATGTGACCCATAAAAAATAAAAATGTAATATTCTAATAATAATCCATTAAAAAGAAGAAGAAAAAGAAAGTAATTATTATGATTTGAATTCATAATAAATTGTGCCAGTACGGAAAAAAAAAACCATAAATAAAATAAGCAAAAGATGCTTTGAGTCACAAAGCTTAAATTTTAAGCCGAATGAAACTAAGGATTCCTTTATATCAACCATTTAATTTGCTAATGTTTTAGTAAAGAGGTCCAATTGGACGAGGAAATAATTCTAAAATGGCTGCTCATTCAATAAACAACTTTACCAGGGAATAATCCCATTTTTAATTAGAATAAACATAAATTCAAATAATTTTTTTTTTTAAAAAATGTCTCCAACTTTTGTTTTTTCATAAATGAAATGCATAATAAGATATATATATATAAATACCATTTTAATATATAGAGTATTCTATCAAATTTAATTTTAGAATTTCAACACATGACAAATATAAGTTTGACTAAATTCTCGTCTACATAAAATGTTGGTCAAGAAAAATTTACTGACGAAAATTTAAACCTACAATTTATCTTGTGTAATTAAGTCAAATCACAAATATTGAAAATAATAATAAATGAGATTTTAAGTTAATCATATTTATTTAGTTGTTGTTTTGTTGTATTGTTATAGAAGGGTTGGAGTGGATAAGATATTTGTTGCAACAATATAGTAATACTGAACAGATGCATGGGTCCATACATGATTAACATTCTTTAAGTACACATAATTAAGATGACAGCCAATATACCAGTTTCAAACTTTTTTTTTTTTTTAAAAAAAGAAACTCTTATTATTAATTTTTTATTTTTTGGTATTGAAAAAAAAATGTAAATTTTTAGGCCATTTTATTTATTTAATATATTAAGAAAATAACAATAATAATATTTTAATTTGTGATATTGTCATATTTTTGCTTAGCATTACAAAGATAGGTTGGATGTGAAGGATACATTTGTTGGTGTTGGTGTGATATAAAATATTTTAGTATGCTAAATTTTTTTACCAAATTTATTAATAAACAATATATTTAATTTTAAATTTTATATATTTATTTATTTTGAATTGAATGATTGAACTATTCAATATTTAATGTACCAATTAACAACCTTAAGCTAAATAGTTTAATTTGGTTAAATACAAGTTAATTTTTTATTTGATTCGGTTTATTTCATTTCCAGATCTGAAATCTCTTATTTTCACAATTTATTTATTTTGCTGTTGGATTGTGAAATCATTTTATATAAAGTCGAGATCATTCTATATAAAGTCCATTTATTTTATTGTTAAATAGTGTTAAAAACACTAAAATGACCGCTATATTATATGTATTTCAAATTTTAAATTAATATGTTATTAGGTAACTACCTAATTTTTTATATTTAATTTTATTTTTAATAATAATGATAATAATAATTATAGTTGAAACAGATTAAGTAATTTCCACTTCCTCTGTTTCTTTTGGTTTCTCTTTCTCAGCTTCAGCAACAACTACCTCCTCTTCAACAATAGTCGGAGGGTTTTCAGGTGCCTCAGGCTTTGGTTCGGGTGCTGGTGGCACTTCTTTTATCAGTAAAAAGCTTCTCCACCACTACTTCCTCTGTAGAAGGTGTTGCAGCCGATGCTGGCGTCTGGGTTTCTTCAGTCATGGCCTATTCCAGATTTTCAGATTAAAGAAAAGGGTTTTGAAGAAAGATGGAATTGGAAAAAATAATGACGAGAAGAAATGAACGGGAATTGGAATTGGATTTTGATTGATTCTAGAGAGAGAGAGAGAAGAGAAAGGAATAGAGAAGCAAAGAGAGAAAGGTAGGGCTCAAAAGGAGAGGGTTGAGGAAAACCATATTGTCACCTCTACCACTACCACCTTATCTCCTTCCTAATGTAAAAATCCATGTATACATCCACCCACCCTCGTCTTCATCTTCTTCTTTCCTTCTTCAACACCAGAAAAAGTTCAATATATCTTCTCAATACATACATCAAATGAAAGAGGATGGAACAAGGAACTCAAAAATAACATCAATTTTAACAGAGTATGCACGGAAAATGGTGAAAAGTCATCGAAAACTATTGAATGAATAGTACCCAACAGTAACGCTGGAAAATGAAGCTGCACGTGTGACCAGCTCCATCGAAGGCTCACAACCGTGCTAGCACTATCGAACTCGTCGGAGGATGAGCTTCGCAACGGCGGGCGCATCGGCAAACTGCTTCTCTCTCCTCTTGTTGCTTCTATTTCAATTTCATGTTCTTCTCTTTTCTTTTCTTCATCCTTTCTTTTTTAATTCTTGAACTTTCTTTCTTTTCTTTAATAATAATAATAATAATAATAATAATAAAATAAGGGGTATTTTTGTCATTTTAAAAAATAAAATTTTATTCCACTCCTCGCAGTGAGTTGCTTAACTGAGCATCGGATAATGACAAATTTTATTTCACTCCTTTAAAAAAATATATATATATATAAGTGCTGAAATTAACTTCAATTTTTCATTTTGTGTTGAATTTGTATAAAAATGAAAAATATACTAAAATTTTAACTAGTGTTAAAGTTTGTGTTAAAATTGCTATTTAACACAAGATTTTTGCTTTAAGTGTGGAAAACACAATTCGTCCACAAACATTTTTTCTCTAATGTATCTAAATCAAAAAATATATAATTTTGTTGGAAAAATCAATTATTCTTAAAATTTGTATTTTTCTATCTAAATTAAATGGATGAATAAAGTAATACATCAAAAATTTTATAAATAATGACTGTAGCCAAATTTACTATCTTGTCATCTTTATTCTTATACTAAATTATCAATAACATTAATTATGCATAATAACAAATGATTGAGTATAAATGTATAAATCTTTCTGTTATAATTATATATTATGATAATTTTATTATGCTGCTATGGATAATTACAATAATTTAGCGAAATTGGAGTCTAATCTAATAATTAATGCGTTGTATTGTAATAATTTGGTCACAAATACAGTATGTTTTAATTTTTCAATTGTATAAATAAATCTCACATCTAAAAAAAGTGATGTATTGGTTTCCAATAATTTCGAAAAACTTGATACACCAACTTTAAAATCTTCCATTTAATGTGGGAAGTTTATATCGACTAGACGTAAGTGGCCCAAGCACAAGTTTTAGTTGGAAGGCTTAAATCATTTAATTAACTTTTTTCTTTCAATTAGTTAATGTGATAAGGTTTTATGAAATTAATTAAATTAGTTCATATTAATCATTTGTGAGCGTGCACACACACAAATTCTTCTTGGTTATAATAAAGTTTTTTTTTTATTTAAATAAATAAATTAATAACATGGCCTTTTTCTCATAAAGGGTAGAAGACGAAGAAAGAAAGAAACTTCGGCATAGCCACAGAACAGAAAATTTAAACAAAAAACAGTTGGTGTAATTTACTGTATGTCAGGCTGTTCTTAATTGTTTAAACGACATTTTTCATTGTCGTTTGTTAGGAAGTAATAAAAAACAAATATTTTATGAAAAAAAAATACTAAAAAATAGTGGTAGAAAATAATAATGATGAGAATAATAATAATGGTGCAAAAGCAAGGGTAATGGTGGAATTGAACTTTAGTTACGGTGGGTGGATAAGTAGATGAAATCGTTATCGTTGAAAATAATTATTTCATACATAAAAGTCATAAATATATACATACCAATAATACTCAATTTCGTATGTGTATTAATTTTTGGTAGGAGAACAATAAAAGATTAGTTTACATAAAAAACAAATTCTAAAGCAACATTACAATGCAAAATTCCCACATCACACGGATAAGATGTCATTTAATTAGCATTAAAGTGCTAAATAATTAATTTTTTTCCGAATAATCAATTTATTTAATAGCGCAACATTTTTAATAATATTATAAAAACGTTTTATAAATATAAAATAGTTATAAACACTAACATATGAATTAGAGTTTAAATGATTTGTTTGCGATTTTGCAAAAACGTTATTAACATATAAAATTATAATATGTAAAAGAATAATAAAATATTTTTGAGTTAGCCAAAAAAGTAAGCCTCATGCTTTAGATGTAAATATAGAATATAAATTAAAATGCATTTTAACAAAGCATTGGAAGTGTTTAAGCACATAAGTTCTAGAGGTAATGGCATTTTAGACAATTTATTAAAATTTAATTTGAAGCAACAAAGACGCATTTTTCTCAGCAGAAAGCAAAGTCTTGATTTGATTTTTTTTTTTTTTATACATATAAAGTACTAGTACAATTTTAAATATAATAAAATAATATAAATTTTGGGGCGTCGGAGGTTAATATTTTAATGGTCAGGGTTGTCCAGCGTAGCCAAACTTTCCTGGTTTTGAAATTCCAGCATCAGATGGAAAATAAAGTCAGCGACCGACACGTGTAAGTAAACTTCTCCAGAATCCACCGGGAATTGTCCGTTAGGACGAAGCAGCAACTGGAATTTCGAATCAGCGAACTCAACCCGAGCGAATTTGAAAATAACGGTGCAGTTACCAAAAGCTATTTCAAAGCTCGCCCTTGCTCTTCCACGTGTCGGGTAAGTCGTTTTCCTTTGCATTCTGGATTGCAATTTTTTGTGTAATTGTCGTTAGCTTTTTAGAATAGTTCGTAACTGTCCTGTCAGGTGATCACTGCCCGCATAAAGATCATCCCCAACTTTAAATTTTATCCTCACATCAAAACTAGGAGCGTGTATTCAAGATCGCTATTCAAATTGGCCCACTTTAGCTTTCTAACCCATGTGATTAGTTCGTTTACTCCACGCGTTTTTTATAAGCGTGGGTAATGACGGAAATAAGTTTTATCCCCGTAGAAGCAAACGAGTATGTCGTGGCTTAGTTATTAACCATTGATTTATTTGAAAAAGTGAATCCAACCGTTCATTTGATAATCTGGCGGCGAAAATCTCATGCGCTGTAGAAACACCAAAGATTTTCTCTGTTAAAAAAATAAAAATAAAAATAAAGACCACAGAGGGGTAATAACTAGTTGGAATTTGTAAGCTTTCCTTCCTTATATTCATCAGAATCATTTCAATCAGAAAGAAAGAAACTCTTTCTCTCTCATCCTTCATTTCTCTAATAACTCTTTTTTTTCTCATGCGTTTCTCTAAGCAATAGCTCTTCTTTCTAACTCCCTCCAAACAGAGAGAGAAGGAAAAATGGCCTCTGGGTGGTCCGGCGGTGGCGCTGATTTCTACTCCGGCATGGCTGGTAGATCTATAGGTAACATGAATCCTAACAACCCATCTCAGCCTGGATATAGAAACCAACTTTCTCAAATCTTTCTTGACCAAACCTCACAGATCGCTCAACAACGAACACCCACCACCAATTTGACGACTCAAAGCTTAATCGGAAAGAGAACTCTCGCCGATTTCCAAGCACAACAACACCAACCGCAACTTCAACACCCGAACCTAAACCCAGCGGCACTAAATGGCTTTCTTCTTCGGTCTGTTAAACCCAGGATGTATCAACATACATCCCCAATGTCGACTCTTTCTCCTATAGAATTATCGGCGAGCATGTCTCCAGAATTACCTTCTCTGTCGCAGCGTTACGGTGTTCCTCTTCTTCAACAACTCAGGCCACAGCCCATCAATAATTTCGGGTCTGGACCCACCATTCATTCAGCTACCGTTGCTTCTCACGCTCTCCCTTACATGAACACGCTCCAAAATCAAAACAGAGGAATTGGTGGTGGGTTTGTTACAGGGCAAGAAAATAAAACGAAGATGATGAATCGTCTGCAAGAGCTGGAAAAGCAGCTTCTCGATGATAACGAAGAAGAAGAAGGGGAGGCGGTTTCGGTGATTACTAGCACTAACAGCGAGTGGTCTGAAACTATACAGAATCTCATCACCAGTTCAAGCCCCAACTCGATTTCTCCATCGCCTAGCTCTTCGTCTTCGTCTTCATTAACGTCGGTGAGCACTCCAGTCCCCAATTGTACAAAACAGTCGCTGCTTGATGCTGCTTCCGCCATTTCCGAAGGAAAAACCGATGTTGCCAGTGAGATCTTGGCGCGGGTATCTCAAGTCTCAAACCCCAGAGGGAATTCTGAACTTAGATTGATGGAGTACATGTCGACGGCGCTCAAATCTCGGCTTAATCCAACAGAGGCGCCACCACCAGTGGCGGAGTTGTACAGCAAAGAACACATAGCTTCTATACAGTTGCTATATGAACTTTCACCCTGTTTTAAACTTGGGTTTATGGCGGTTAATCTCGCAATTCTGGAGCTAACAATTGATCAATCAAATAGCAGCAACGGATTCCATAT
Source organism: Croton setiger (assembly GCA_948099555.1). NCBI lineage: Eukaryota > Viridiplantae > Streptophyta > Magnoliopsida > Malpighiales > Euphorbiaceae > Croton > Croton setiger. The sequence goes on along the minus strand of CANUEY010017208.1, from coordinate 42,137 downwards.
TGTTGATTTTGACATAGGCCAGGGATGCCAGTACATGAATCTCTTGCACGCTCTATCGGAGCGTCTGAACGGAAAGCCAGCCATTGTAAAGATCACAGCCGTTGGTGATAGTGGAGGGGAAGAGAAAGAGAGGCTGAAGGCGGTTGGTGGCACACTGAGCCAACTCGCGGAACAGTTTGGGATTACGTTACTTTTCAACGTTGTGAGTTGTAAACTCGGTGATCTAACCCGCGAGTCATTGGGTTGCGAAGCTGATGAGCCATTAGCAGTTAATTTTGGTTTTAATTTGTACCGAATGCCAGACGAAAGCGTCTCAACGGAGAATCCACGAGACGAGCTGCTGCGGCGGGTGAAAGGGTTAGCGCCGCGCGTGGTGACGCTAGTAGAACAAGAAATGAATACAAATACGGCTCCGTTCATGGCGCGCGTGAACGAGACGTGCTCATATTACGGAGCATTATTCGACTCGATAGAATCTACAGTACAGAGGGATAACAGCGAGAGGGTGAAGGTAGAAGAAGGACTGAGTCGGAAACTCACCAACTCGGTTGCTTGCGAAGGTAGGGACCGTGTTGAAAGATGCGAAGTGTTTGGAAAATGGCGGGCCCGGATGGGAATGGCTGGGTTCGAGTTAAAGCCAATGAGTCAAAATGTTGCCGAGTCGATGAAAGCGAGATTGAATTCTGGAAACCGGGTTAACCCGGGGTTTACTGTTAAAGAAGAAAACGGTGGGGTTTGTTTCGGTTGGATGGGAAAAACACTCACAGTCGCGTCTGCTTGGCGTTAACTTTACTCTCTCTCTCTAATATTATACTATATTAATATTAATTAATTAATTGTTATTGTTATAATACTAAGTAGTTGTATTTTTAACTTTTCCTGAGAAAATGGAAAGGCAATCAGGCAAAGAAAGGAAAAAGAAAAATAATAAAAGCGAGGGATTTGAATTTTCAGGAAAAAATATTTTTACGGTCCATTTATTGTTTTAATTCGGGTGTGCAATGTGCGTGAAGCGTTTGGTTTGGTACATAGTAGCTGAGCAGCTGACTTGTGAAATGGTAATAATTAACAATATAAAAATGTTTATATATTATAGTTTATTGTTTTATGTAGTTGGAATTATTTGAATTTTTGGACCACCCTCCTTGTATTGTGAAAATATAATTGATAGGGTTTTCACATTCACATGCTTGTGTTATAAGATTACATTTTCTTTTCTTTTTCTGCAAGTGATTATGCGTTCGTTACGCGCCCAAAAACCTGTTTTCATTATATAAATTGTAACCAATTTCTTTTTAATTATCTAAATTGAGATTTTTATATATTATTTGTTTGCAAATTCATGTCTCAACACATACTTATGTATTGGCATGCTCAACTTTATTTATTTTGATTAATTATTATGAATTGACTAATTAATTGATTAAATCATAAAATTAATTGACATATAAGGATATTCAATGTTCTTATTCACAATTTGGGCATGGGATTAGGGAAAAAAATAAGAAAATAAATTGAATAAATATTTTATTATTGTAGTTGACTTTTGCTTTTCATAAAAGTGGATAAAAAGTCACCCACAATAAATAAAAGACATTGTAAAAATATTAATATGCATCCACATATGGCAGGATAGCACTATAACTATAGGAATTTTTGGTTGAATTGAAGGTTGTCTGAAATTACTCCCACAACCACAACCACAACCAGTTGTTGGTTAAAGTGGTTCAATTTTATCGGAAAATATATTATTATTATTATTATTATTATTATTATTATTATTATTATTATTATTATTATTATTATTATTATCCGTTTAATGATTCTGTAAGACTATAACAATAATAATTAGATGTAATTAGCTATTATTGTTTTTCACAAAAAAAAAGCAAACGATAAATAATATATAAATTTCATGAACTGGGTATTGGTTTTTTGAAGTCTAAATATACTTATCTAATACATGGGTTTTATATATTTATATTAATTAGATAATAAATATATTGAAAGAAAAGGATGGATTAGGATTGAAGTTTATATATACAAACATTAAACAAGGTATGAGAAGAATATGTCATCTACCATTATTAGTACCCTTCAGCTGCAAAAATTGCAGTCCTTCATCTGTCAACTTTCAATTTCGACAGAAAAATTTTAGTTACAGTAAGAGTATATATACATATACATATTCAAAAATCATAAATATGGGAAATGAAATGGAGAAGGTTTCACAATCATGGCAGATGGTAAATAGTTATTGCATGTGTGACCTAAATATGGCAAATCAATTGCATATATGCATACTTAATTATTATTTCAATTTCAATTTTGGTCGGAAAAATATTATTATTATTATTATTATTATTATTATTATTATTATTATTATTATGTAGTATTTCGTTAGAAGGTAATTAAAGGACAGTATTCAAAGCATTTCTAGTTGCTAATTCATTAATTCTTTGGAAGTAAATGTTGCTAACCATGGATTATTAATACTATCAATATTTCATTTTTAATGCAATTTAATTATGTTCTTCCTCAGTGTGGTTACACTAATTAGAGAAAATGTAACTGCTTTAAAACTGAACTGCCAATTTTAAATTTAGATTAATCGGTACCGTATTTTCGTATACGGAAACTGGACGGTAAACTCCAATTTATTGGATGAAATGATTTGAGAGATGAATTATTTACTCTTATTTATAGCTAATTAATTATATTTTTAATTTGATGAAAATGATCCAACTACTATCATTCTTCTTCAGAAATAAAACTTAAAAGCAAATTTATAAAAAAAAATCATTTAAAATGTGAAATATAATTAATATAGTTCACATGCAAACATGCCCAAAAGTAAAGAGTGGTAGAGCTAAATTACTATAAATGACAGTATTGAAAGCAGATATAGCTGTTAATTCATTAATTCTTTGAAGCAAATGCAGCTAACTATCTGTTATCAATATTTTCTTTTCGTTTTTCTTCCTTTTCTTTTTTAAAATATGATTCTTTAAAATTACAATTCATTCTATATTAAAAGTCATTATAATATAAACTACTATATACCTAACATATTAATTCTATTGATCGAAAACAACAAAAGTTTATAGGAAATCAATTCTAAATTAAAAGGAAAAAATAAGCTTATTAGTAGATTATTATCAAATAATTGTTTTTTGGAAACAATGGATGGAATGGACAAAACCCAAAAGAAAATCAATAAGCAATAAATATTCTTGATTGTGTTGTAGTAATATTTGTGGCGGTTAGAAAAAACATTATATCCGTTATTTTTGTACAGGGATCGCATCGGATGGGTACCCGCAAATTTTTCTACTATCCGCCCGTCTTGTTTTTAAATTCTAATTTTAAATTCTAATTATCCACATCATCACCCTAGGTAACAAATATCTGCGGATTATTATTTATTTTTTAATAATTTCATAAAATATTATAATTAATAAAAATAATTAAAATTAGCTTAAAAATCGCATAATAATAATGCCTAACAATAATAATATAAATTGTCTAACAAGAAATAAAAAAATACAAACCCGAACACACAAGTATCCATGACATTGGACAATGACTTGATCCACCCGATTTTTGCTATAGGACAATTGATGCACGTATAACCATCAATCTTCCCCTCAAAAACTGCTCACACTGACAATCAAATCCGTAACATTTGACTTTAATACTAATGTTAAACCTTGACCGCTACTAAATCTTCTAAAATCAATTGGTTTTTTAAGATGCGCATACATTAATCTTATATCGTATGCACGATATTCGACTGTGACTTAGCCCACCCGATTTTTCTCCAAAAGACAATTAATGCACACATGACTAATAAATCTCTTAAAAGAACAATACTAGTATGATATTGGTTATATAAAATGTGAAACATAATATCTACATATTTCAAATTTACACATTAATATGATCCTCATATTTTAAGAACCAAAGAAAAATCTAATAAGTATAATTAAGTTAAAGTAATTAATAACTAAACGAATTAATATGAAAATATATTAAGCTAAGTGGGGTAAAAAAAAAAAAAAAAGTCGGAAGTGGCACTTTAGAAATGAAAAACCAATAATGTGAAGACATTGTTGGATTTGTTGGGTTGAATTTGAATAGCTGATCACAGCTATGTCACCCAAAACCAATATATAACAAAATAAAAGGTAACTTACGTTAAGGTAAAGTCAAATCCTTTTTTGTCACTTAATATTTTATTACTAATTAATTAGTTTAATTACCAAAAATAAATAATTGCAATCATAAATTTCCAATTTGAATTAGTATTTGACAATTATTTATTTATTTATTTTTTTTGGGAGGCAAAGTTTGAACACTTGATAAAATCTTCATTTACTTATTCTACAATTAACATTAACTGTTACAACGATTTAGTTTTTCATGTTGGTTGGTTTCTCAACTAATTTGATTGCTTCCCAACTTGGATAAGCTGAATATAAGTTATAGTATGAAAATAAGATCATTTTTTGCTTTAATTATTTTATTAACTTTAATGTCAATTCTTTTATTAATTATGAATATAAACTTTTTCTAGTAGTGATTAGTGACATTTTTAAATTTTTTTTCTCCTACTAGGTTTGAACTCCTATAAAGTCATTAATTAATATTTTTAAAAAAGTAAACCTAATAATTACGCTTTTAACTTTATAGATAAAATCGGTCTAAAACAGTAACGAAATTTAAAAAAAAATGTATCAGCTACATATAAAAATAATAATAAGAGTATTTTTATTGTCGAAAAAATAATACAAGTATTTTGATTTTAATATATATATATATATATACAGTATCATTTATAAAAAGCGAAAAGACATTATTTTGTGCTTCAGCTTTCATCTGATTAGATGCGTGTGTATAGTGTGTGCGTATGCCTCAGTTAACTACTTTATATTTTGGTTTGACAATGTCTAACTCTATCATTCACCTCTTTGAATCAATATTAAGAAGAAGCACTTAATTATCACTTCTTACAAAATCACCTTTGCAATTGCATATTTTAAAACATGACTTTGAAGTTGATAGACTGAACGGAAACTGCTCAAAAATATTGACTGTTGTTTTTTACCAGTGCTTGTTACAGAAGTAGATATGGTAAATTATTCATTGGGATTTGTTAGGAATAGAGGTAGCTGATACTATTTGTATCAATACCTTGTTCCTTCCTTTTGTTTTTCTTTATAGATTGACATAATAGATTCTGTCTCTGCCCTCACAATTTATTGTCCTTTTTACAAGCTTCTTATATTGTCTATATTCATGGTTTGTTATATTGTGTATTATTAGTCGTTTAGATTATTTTAGATAAATAAAATTAGTTGTTTGTGGAGTGTTTAACTATTTGAGCAATTGTTAGTTATTTACAAAACTGTAAAAGTTAATAAAATTTAATCTTATATAAAACACTAATTAAACAACTAAAAAGCTAACACTACAAAATTCAATTTTTAAGATATGTTTGGTAAAATTAATTGTTTTGGAATTATTTTGCTGTTTACTCTAAATAACTACTGGATATTAGCTGTATGGGTAGCAGTTCATAAATCACTAACATCTAAACATTAACAAATTAACTTTTTATAAAACATTACCATAACCTTTAAAGTTATATAAAAGGTGACATCAATAAAAAGAGTGTTTAGTGTATTAATTAGTCAAACCATTAAGCAATACTTTAACTATTATTAACGAATATACTCTTAATATTAGAAATTCTATCATAGACTGGGTCTAATGTAACAAGCTAATAAGATATAATGACGAAAGTAACTTATAGATGTAAAGCATGCATTAATAACTTTCACTAGTAGAGAAAAGAATAATGTATTAATAACTTCCAATTTAAGTAAGTATTTTCCATTATATAATTAGTTAAAACAATAAAATGTTTGCTTAGTATAGTTGTTAATTTTTGTTTGGAAATTTTCATACTTCTAATTTCATTATTATTTGATCCCCTCAATTTTTAGTTAAAATAAAGGGCACTGAAGCCCATTAGCATATATTTAGTTCTTAATTATAAATATTAGCACAATTTTTTAAAAATTAATAACATAGCACCTCTTAAAAAAAAAATTTAAAACTGCCCCTAAATAATAACTAATGTCATTTAAAAGGCCAAACATAAAACTCCTACAAAAACTTCCGAATTGGAAAACCCCCACTCCTACTGCTTTCAAAACCGTATCTCCTCCGAAAGTCACTCTTCTTTTCTACATCTTTTTGCAAATATTTCTAATCGAAATCCTTCCTGCAACCATATCGACCAATTCGATTACATTTCAGTATAATCAAATCATTAGAATATTACAGTTCATAACAACAATGGTGAGCAAATTCACAATCAAAGAGAAACTGTTGGATCTAGTTGAATGCCGCTGTGAGAGAGAGAGACAGATACCGATGATACCACATAATGGTGGAAGTAGGGTGAAGAAAGGTAGGATATATTGAGCATTTTCGTATATATATTCATTTTGAAGTATATATGAATTTCATATTAGTATATATGTTTTTTAATCCATTTCTTTGTTAATGTAACTAATTGTTGTGAATTTTTTCTGTAATTTAAAGTTTTTGCATGCAATTTTTTCCCAATAATAATGGAGATGCATGATTAATTTTTTGTAGTAATAGAGCAGTATATATGAGGGTACTGTTATATATACCAATATCCACTGTGTTCATGTTGAGAAAATATTCTGATATATATATACAAGGAATATATATTAGGGTTGTTATATATAACAGTAAGTATATCTATATATAATATATTGTTATATATATTGATTTTTTATCTCAACATATATGATTTTTATATATATACTGTCCTATACGCAGCCTTCTCGCGAGGCCCATGGATCTGGTCTAGGCCCAAACCTCACGACCATCCATGACACGCGCGGCACGCTCGAGTCAAACACATCCTCATCTTCTTTCTTGCTTAGCTAAACAAACACAAAACCCACTCTGCTCCGAACTGCAAAACCCCCAGAGGCCAGAGCCTTCTCACGGACAGTGAAATGGTAGTGGCTCTCAAACTACCGTCTCTTACATCCCTCTTTTTCCATACTCCTTCAATTCGCCGGCCTGCGTTTTCTAGACGGCGTTACTGTTGCCGTTCGCCGCCTTTAGCAGCATCCTTTTCAGTCCAGAGTGCAGCTTCGAGCCCTCCTGAGACTGAAGAGCTAGTCGATAAACTGAAGAATCGTTCTAGCCAGGAACAAGTCATTACTCCCCGATCTCAGGACTTCAATGCTTGGTATCTTGATGTTATTGCCAACGCCGAACTAGCTGATTATGGTCCGGTTCGTGGTACTATGGTAATTCGTCCGTATGGATATGCTATCTGGGAGGCAATACAGGTATTAAACTTATTTATTCGATTTTGAAATTGAAGTTGTGTTTTTTCAAGTAATAATTGTGAATGAAATTTCAGGATTATTTGAATGTTAAGTTCAAGGAGACTGGTCATAGCAACATGTATTTTCCTCAGGTGTGTCTCTAATGCCTCATAATGGTCTCTGAGAAAGCTTATGATAGGAAAGGGAAACTAAAGCTTTAACCTTTTAAATTTTTAGCTTAATGAATTGCATTGATTATTTTATTACGGATAGATTCTGTTGCTTTTTCTTATATCTGCTTCTGAATTATGGCTGCAGTTTATACCTTATTCTTTTATAGAGAAAGAGGCTAGTCATGTTGAGGGCTTCAGTCCTGAATTAGCCTTGGTAACTGTTGGCGGAGGAAAGGAACTCGAAGAAAAACTTGTGGTAAGTTTCTGAAGTAGATAGTACCATTTGCATTTGCTTTTTCGTTATTGTATTACACTGTTACTCCTTTTGCTTTCTAAAATTTAATAATCTATAAGGATGATGGTACAAGTTCATGATAAAACATGACCCAGGTTTTGGCTTTGATTGTTGCACTTCTGAGGTTCTGACAGGTTCGACCTACTAGTGAAACTATAGTGAATCACATGTTTACTCAGTGGATTCATAGTTACCGTGATCTTCCTCTCATGATCAACCAGGTGAATTTTTGGCACAAGTAAATATTAGCTGCATTTTTATACTGTTGTCTGCATCTTTAACTCATGTTCCTTTGGTCTAACACTCTTGCATATTTCAGTGGGCAAATGTCACAAGATGGGAGATGCGCACAAAACCATTTGTGAGGACTCTTGAGTTTCTGTGGCAAGAGGGTCATACTGCTCATGCTACTCCAGAGGAGGCTGAGAAAGAGGTTTCTGTCTTAACACTTGAATGCTTGTAACTATCATAGCAAAGTCATGTATTTTTGTTAATTGATACTGAACTGCAGGCTAAACAAATGATTGAAGTCTATACAAAATTTGCCTATGAGCAAGCTGCAATACCTGTTATTACAGGTCGAAAGTCAAAAGTTGAAACCTTTGCTGGTGCTGATAGGACATATACAATAGAAGCTATGATGGGTGATCGTAAGGCATTGCAGGCTGGAACCAGCCACAACCTTGGCCAGAATTTCTCTCGGGCTTTTGGAACTCAGGTAATTGCTCAGATCTATTTGCTGTGTTTCATGCTGATGTCAAGCTTGCCGAAATCTAAGATGATGAGCCTATGATATTTCAATAATCCCTTGTTTATCTTTTATTAAAAGATTATCAGAAAAATAGGAAAATTTAAAACTGTATTATTTGAAATCAACTAAGCAATGATACATTGATTCTGTGATTGTTTTACCCTGTAAGGGTCCCTAAATAAAACACGTAATGTACAATACTTTGGCAAAAACTTTAATGATTAGCTTCATGCCAATATACCTTTGTTCTTTTCTCTTTAATATAGTGCACAACCATTTTTTGTTCTTTGCTTGATCTGCCTGCTAGCCTGCTTTATCTTTGCTTGTGTGCATTTGGGTGATTAAGCAAGTTAAATACTTATCGTTTACAGTGCTTATCTGAACAACTCTGTTGATAAGTATTGTTTTTATGCTTTGAGAAATGAAGTTGTATCCAATTCACATTTTGTATTTATACAGTTTGCTGATGAAAATGGACAAAGGCAGCATGTCTGGCAGACATCATGGGCCATCAGTACCCGTTTTGTTGGTGGTATTATCATGACCCATGGAGATGATGCAGGCCTAATGCTTCCCCCCAGAATAGCACCAATACAGGTACTTGTGGAGTTGTAGCATTGATTTCAGAATTATATATTCTGTCTTGTTTCTGTCCATGCACTGTGATATGATAATCAATGATGTAGTCATGGCGGTTGGTCTAAAAATCAGGTTATCCATATTTCTTGATTCGTACTTGTACAATCATTTCAATTGGCATGTCGTGCAATGAATTCTTCTAGGTTGTGATTGTGCCAATTTGGAAGAAGGATAAGGAAAAGGCTTTAGTTCTTGATGCAGCATCATCTGTGAAAGAGGCTTTGCAATCTGCTGGCGTCAAAGTTAAACTTGATGATTCAGATCAGAGAACCCCAGGATGGAAGTTCAATTTCTGGGAGATGAAGGTCAGTTCTGTTGCTTATGTTCTGAGCATAAATAATAACTGACAAGCTGTTAGTCATTAAATTTGTGTATACAAATTAATTTCAAGTCATGTATATAACATTAACCTTCAAAAGGTTTATTGGTTTCTCTTCCTAGTGAACCAAACAATTTTAGCTCCATCTGATGTATTATTCTGTTGCACAAAACTCATTTTTATTTTCTAATAGAAAGATAAGTTCTTATTTTTTTCCCTTCAGAATCTAAAACACTATATATATGCACGAACTAATGCCTTGATTTTATAGGGAGTCCCTCTAAGGATTGAAGTTGGTCCTCGAGATGTCTCAAGTCATAGTGTGGTTGTTTCTAGGAGAGATATACCTGGAAAGCAAGGAAAAGTTTTTGGAATATCTATGGAGCCTTCAATTTTAGAAGGTTATGTCAAGGACAAGTTGGATGAGATCCAGTCATCCCTTCTGGAAAGAGCAACATCATTCCGGGATAGGTTTGTCTTCTCTATTGTATTTATTTCAGATCAGAAGCTCAGTGCTTGAATTGGTTAGTTAAAGAGTGTTTCCTTCAAAAGGTGTCAGTTTTTGTAGCTAGGACTTGCTTGAAATGGGATACCAATGCTAGAATTTGATGTATAGTTTCCGGATGAATCGTCTTAATATCTATAATTTTAGTGAAATAGAAAAGTCAGGACTTCTGTATAAAAATCATTTGGATACTCCTATTTATTCTGGTCAACTTTTCCATTAAATTGTGATAGAATAACAATTTTACCTGTTTAAATATACCTTATTTTCTAGTTAATACCACCACTAAATCAGCCAGTCTAATTATCTTTAATCACATAAATGAAAATTCCTTAAGAAATAATGTAGCATTTATATTTTGAGATTGAACTTCAAACTTTGACAATAAATTTCTAATCCTTTTGCCTGTAGGATAAAATTAGAACAAAAATGTTTTGTTTTTCTTCCTTCCATAATGCTTTCAATGTTATTCTGACATTTGCAGTAACATCGTTGATGTAAGCTCATATGACGAACTCAAAGAAGCAATATCCCTTGGCAAATGGGCAAGGGGTCCTTGGTCAGCTAGGTAGTTCAGTTTCTTCTACTGTTATATATCTATTATAAAATATGTTTTTCACATTAAATAGACTTCTCATCATGTTTTGATCATTGGCTGCAGTGATGCTGATGAACAAAAAGTGAAAGAAGAAACAGGAGCAACAATTCGATGTTTTCCCTTTGACCAGCCTCAAGGGTCTAAAACATGCTTGATGACTGGTCAGCCAGCTGATGAAGTTGCTATTTTTGCTAAATCTTATTAATTCATCAAATATTCATCCTCTTCGAACAGTCAAACACTTGTTTGATGGAGCATTTTAATCATGGTAAATTTTGCCAAAGTTTTTTCTGGGTGTTTATAGAAGTCTTGCCGAATTAGCAAAGCAATGTAGCTTTTCACTTGCTGTGAGTTGTTGAAGATCATTGTGAATTTTTACCTATATGTGCTGTAGATGTGAAATTATTGGAAATTTTCAATTGGCTCTTCTGAATTCTGATTATGTATTGGTAGTAAAAGAAATATTACATGCAATACAATTAAGGAGTTTCACGAGTAATTTGGTTTCTTTTATCTTCTTTTCTTTGAAAGATTAGTTTTCGTCATTTGCTTGATACTTGATTTTTGCAATGATATGCATCTGTCTCTAACAAGTATCTTTGACTCGTAAATCTTTCTATATTGACTTAAAGCATGAAACCGCCATAGTACTTTTGGAATCTGAAAATGCAAGTGATATTCTGCTTCCTCACCAGCTAAAGCTAATGGACTCGAAATGTAGGTTTTGTACTGATCCTGATGAACATATTGCAGCCACTTCTTTCCTCATCTTTTTTGGTCCGCTTACAAGAACTCCTATACTGTCTGCTTTGCGCTCCATTAATATTTCTGTGAGAATCAATAGTTGAGAATTTATGTTAAAAGTATGTTCAAATTCATTAGACTCAAAAACTAGAAACATGCAGTTTGAACATGCAGTTTGTTATTATTATGCTAGTATATATTACTTTTGAAATCCGGCCTCTGGCCGAGGTGCACTCTTGTGGCTTGGAGAAAAGATTGGTAGGGAATGCTTTCCAGTTCTCTATCAGCACCATGGAATTGTAAATGTGCAGGGGATGTTCCAGATGTTGGTGTTTCGATGTTCTGAACCTGTTTCATTTCCTTGGCGTTTTGGTTCTTGTTCCAAACAAAGGCAGCAGAAGCAGTCATAATTATTGAAACACTTATAAACAGCATGTTTAAAGCAGATCTTGCAGGCATTGAGTATATTATGTTAGTATTGTGGTCAATTGGGTATATATAGTATCGTGTAAGGATGCCTATCAACACAAGGAAGACAAAAAAAGAAGCTGAAATTATTGCAGCAAGCCAAAGCCAGCAATTTGGTCCTAGAACTGCAGAAACAGGAACAGCCGATGGATTTTGCTTGAACCAAACTGTCCTGAGTTTTTGGTTTTCTATTTTATGCTCATTTTCTCTGGTTATGTAGGCTTCAATTTCCAACTGCAAACTGAAGGGATCAAGTTTGGTGCCTGAAACTGGAAGCAGAAGGTCTAACATGGTGAGATGTACAGATTTCTGGAAAGCACATATGAGAAGAATCCTTGGCGTTTGTACATTCGCTGTATTGGTTATAAAGATCATGTCACGGATGATGGAGATGAAAGGCGTAATGCCACTTCCTCCGCTCACCATTACTACCAGGTCATGTCTGCACAAAAATAATAATACAATACCCTTTTCATAGAAGCTAAATGCAAACACAAATTTTATGACTTTATTTATTGAGATTTAACTAATCACCACCTCATATAATGGGTTGAAGAAGCAAGACCATAAGGTCCTTCAATGGCAACCTCAGGGTGGTCTGCCACGGAAGGTGATGACAGAATCTGATACAACCGGCGAGTCCAATTCCCTTCACATTTGATCACAACGGTTAACTTTTCATAATCCATATTGCTGTTGGATGTTACAGTAAACGGGTGCCATTGAAGCTTTGAAATTTCAGGCACATTTATGAACACGACGCTTTTTGGAGCATCTCAATCCTGCAATAATTTTAATAGCAAAGATCATAAATTTCAGCTGTCAAGACTGCAAATTCTACCGATTAACAACTCCTACCTGGACTTTTAGCGAAATTTAGCTCTAACGTATTACATGGAAGTATCCGAGCTGAGATCAAACCAACTTTCTGTTGAGATTGCAAGAATCTCAAGTACCGATCAATCAAGAAGAGGTAAAAACCAGCAAGAATAATGCAAGAATCAGAAAACCCAACATGGAAGACATAAAAAACAAAGAAGATAATGTAAAGATGATGAGTATAGAAAAAAAGCTCAAATATCTTTCTTCTAATGCATTTTTGGCTTGTGACCCACATTATCAAACCAAAGAACAAAGCTAGTTCTCCCGCAATATTAGAAACCAAGAACTTATCCCATTTCAAGATTTCTGAAATTTGGTTTGTTTGAGCCCAAAAGATAAGGTAACATAAAGCATGTGCAGTGAAAATAGTCATAGTAGTATGGCCTAGTCATATATGGTATTTGATGCTTGCTTCTGAGGTTAACCCTATAAATTGCAATATTGAGGACCCTCTTGTTACTGGGAAGAAGAGAAAGGCTAAGCACACATTTCCTACCAGTCCTAGAGATAGTCCTGCACTTCCCAATTTGGCTTCCCACCTTCAAAAAAAAAACCCAAGAGAAATTTTTTTAACCAACTGTAATTTTCTCTAGAAGACAGGGAGAAGAAAAAGAAAGAAAACACTTACAGTTTGAATCCTGAGAATTCAGCTTCAAAGGAAGCAAATTGGAACATATCATGCAAGTAAGAATAGAAGGACCATATCAGTAAGCCAAAGAAAATGCTCAAAATTGATATATCTATCCATAGCAAAATCCCAAAAGGACCTTCCACGACTGGTCGTTTCCACCATCCAAACCACCGTCAATCTTTTTATTTTCAGTTTCATAGTTAGAAGATTTCTTTTCCATATGTAGGCATAAACACGCCATGGCAGCCATGAAAAGGACAGGAAATGTATACACCACCATGTTTGTACCTATAGTAATTTCATAAAATATATATATATAAAAATGTCCCTTTAATAAATTAAGTATAACCCAGCTAGAGTAAAAATAATAATAAAAAAATTTATAAAATTTAAACCTTGTTCTCCAAAAAATGTGGAGGTGGTTTTTGTATGAATATTAGGCAGCCAATGTAAGAAATAGGTATTGGTTGGCTTCATGACCCAAATCATAATGTAGCCAAGAAACAAAAATGATATTAACACCCTTATAATCATCTCCTTAAATCCAACCATCCTGATCTGAACTAGTGACACTTAGAAGAGCTGATTTATAGCAAGAAGAAGTTAATTAAATAATAGATTAGTGTTTGTGTGAAACTAATTAAACATGGTGTTTTTAGAAGACAAATTAAATGTCAAAAAAATGTAGACAGTTGGGATGAAATTGATTTTATAATCCGAAAGGCAAGGAAAGGAAGTGCTCATAATTTAGATGATAATTGGTTTTATCGTTACTTATAAAACAATTGTCATAATTATAGTTTATAACTTTAAAATGCTAATTAATTAAGCAACTAATTTCATTAATCTATCATTCTTATAACTTGTTTTTTTAAAAAACAAAATTCATGTTCTCAATAATTAATTTATTTCTTTTAAGAATGAAGAAATATCTTCTATTATTTGTCTTTTAATACCTGACTTAAACATAATTATTATTATTTCCACTCGAATTCAACCTGATTATTCTTATAAGTATATATTAGGAGGTGCCTAATAATAGGTTAACAAAACGCTTTCTGGAATAATTGTTAATGGAGTAATAAAAATTCATTAGTATTATGATTAAAAATTTCAAAAACATATAGAGAAACTTAGGAACACTAAATTAATATTTGAACTTAGAAAAATAAAATAAAAAATTTAATATTACTCTTGTAATTTTTAATCTCATTAGCCAACCAAACGCTTGTATACGCATAAAAGTAATTATTATAAAAAATTAATTTACATGTAAAAAATAAATTTATATATAAAAAAATAAAGGTATAAAAGTAATTATTAAAAAAAATTTACTTATTAACAATATGTAAAAATATCATAAAGTATAAAGTTGAATGTCACAAAAAATTGTCTTAATTATTAAATACTATGATTTATTTAATTACAAAGTGTAAAGTTGATATTTATTTAATTTTCTAAATATAAAACTTGTGGGCTTTGGAAATGGTCTGATTTATGGGCCATTTATTTTGAAATCCATAGTTACAAATTAAGCCCAGTAACAACATAACCTCACCATCACCAGTAAAAGCTAATAGATTCAAAGTGTAGATTTTTTGCCAAACCAGAAGCACAAATCTTAGCAACGTCATGTCGCATTGCCGTTGGCCCACATGCCATTACTCCAACATCCGATCCTTTGCATTTTAATAAAATGCCTGCATTTCATTCAGAACATGTCATATTCATCTATATATACTCTTCTAGTGATTAATTAATCCAATTTAAAACTGGATTGACAATAGTTTTTAAGTACTTGTTAGTAACGTAAATGCTATTTAAACAACTAATTTTGTTTATTCAAATTAAATTGGAGCTTGAGGCTTGCTTACTTTTAAGGTCAGGTCTTGCACCAAAATGCAACTTTGTAGCTTGAACAAGGGATTGAATAGGAAGGCTTTCAAGCTCTCTGTCACCAGGTGATGAATTTGGCAATTCCGAATTTTGAACTTGTTGGGCATTTTTAGTTTTGCACCAAAAAAAGGCTGCACTACAAGTTACAATAACACAAGCACATACCAAAAGCAAATCCCACAATACAAAATATGAAAAATGGTATCCTTCACCATTGCTTTGATCAATAGGATAAATATAATAGCGAGTGACAATTCCTAGCAAAACAAGAAACATCACGAATGATGAAGCAATTATTACTCCGAGCCATAGCCAATTATTGGGACCTAAAGTTGCTGTGATGGGTGAGTCAGATGGGTTTGGTTTGAACCATAAGGTTCGAAGAGGCTTTTCAGAATCAGGTAATGGTTGCTGTGTCTCTCTTGTTATGTAAGCTTCAATTTGTAGGCTCAGTTGAGTGATTTGGGTTTGTGGGTTATTGATTGGAAGTAGGAGGTCTAGAATTTTAAGATCAGATGTGTTCTTGAATGCACAAACCAAAAGTATTTGTGGGATTTGGGAATTTGGTTTTTGGGTTTGGAAAATGATTTCGCGGATTATGGAGATGAAGGGAGTGATACCACTACCTCCAGATATCATCACCAGCAAGTCATGCCTGAGTCAACAACAATTCAAACTTGAATGAGCATTACTCAAAAACACTAATTAATTAACGTTATTTAAACAGTTAATTTTGTCTCTTTTGATTCATAATATATGTCGAGTAACTTACTCAATAGTGTTTATTCATCTCTTTTGGAATAATATTAACTGAAATAACTAATTCTACTAGACATGCAAAATGTAAGAAACCACCTCATAAAATGGGAAGAAGTAGGTCCATAAGGTCCTTCAACAGAGATCTCAAGCTGAATATCCTCAGAAGATGATTGTAGTTGTTTGAAAAGCTTTCTGGACCAACTTCCTTCTTCTTTAACAACAACACTCAGCGTATCTGATTCCATATTGGCGTTTGAAGTTATAGTAAAAGGATGCCATTGTAGCTTCGAAATGCTACCCACATTCAAAAATATTATGCTTGTTGGACTGTAATACAATCCTGCCAATCACATTTAAGCAAAACAAATCATTCTAATTTTAATTTGCGTTAAGACTAATAAATTACGTTTTATATAGTAACTCATTACCTTTACTCTTGGAGAAATTAAGCTCAATGCTGCTACATGGTAAGAGTCGAGCCGACATTAATCTAGCTCGTTTTCTTGATTGTAAGAATCTTAGGCATCGGTCGATGAAGAAGAGGAATATTCCAGGCAAGATCATGCAGAAATAGGCAGCTCCAACATGCATTGCATAGAAGAATATATAGAGAATGTATAAATGGTGTGTGTAGAAGAAAACCTCAAACGTCTTACGCCTAATACGAGGAAAGCTAGTCACCCACATTGCCAATGCAAGTAAAATTGCAATCTCTCCTGCTACATTTGATACCCATGTTTTGCTCCATTCTAACATCTACACGAAATCAACCTTCCATAACTTGAAATATTTAATTACTTAAATTAGAACAATTTATACTTTAATTCGCTAATTAACATTATAGTATACTCAATAGTCAATAAACATGATAGAAAAGCTAAGCAAAATGTGTTAAATTTCAATTCCACAGTTGCACTACAACAATAAAAGACAACACATTTTGGCTTTCATAAGAGAAGAGACAATGAAGCTCCAACCACAATTTAAAAAAGCAGACAAGATTCCATTCCACACATCTTTTATCTTTACGTACCAAACAATATATCTAAACTATTGGATTAAGGTCTAACTAATGAAAACATGTCGTAATAATTATTAGTTAATTAATTAATTAATTAAACAAGATTATCTACTAAAAGAGTTAAGTACCAGAGCCATTTGATTAGTGATTCCCCAGTAGATGATGAAACCTACAGTATGAGCACCAAAAAGGATCATGGAGATATGCCCCACCCAAATATGATACTTCACACTTGACTCGGATGTGAGTCCGACCAGGCCCAAAACCGAAGAACCTCGGGTCACCGGAAAAAATAGAAATGCCCAGCAAATGTTTCCGATATATCCTAATCTTAATGATACACTTCGGAACTTAGCTTGCCATCTGAAAAGGACCAATATTTTTTATAAGGTTTAAAAAAAAAAAGAATAATAAAATCTAGAAAGAAGAAGGAATTTTTTTTCCATATTACGTACATTTTTTCTCCTTGTTTATGTATGTGAAGATGGCCAAAACTGACATATAAGTAGTTGGCAAGAGACCAGATCAAGAGGGTTAAAAACATGGCTGCAAATGCAATTTCTACTGCTGTAACAATTCCTACTGGAGCCATTACTAGCACTGGACGTTTCAAGAAACGAAGATTTTTACCATAACTGGGTTTTTTCAGTTTTTGCTGAAAATGGAGATATATACACCCAAGTGTAGCTATGAACATTACAGGGAAGGAAAATAACAGAAGATTTGTACCTGTAAGTAAGAAGATGAATATTAGGAATTTAGAAGAAGAAAACATATATTTAAAATAATTTTTTTTTTTTTAAAAAGAAACCAACCTTGTTCTTGAAAATTTGAATTGATTAGCTTGCTTGTCAGCTTTGGTGTCCATGTATTTTGGTAAAGCTTTGTGGGTAACATAACCCATATTAGAATCCATCCAAGAAACATTAAAAGGATTATTAACTTAATCATAATTATGATGCTGCTAATCATCTTGCTCCTCGAGCTAGCTAGATGGGAAATAATTGGATGCTCTACTAGGAAATTTTACGACCACAAGTAGAGTTGCTACGTATGACTGGCTAGATAGCGCTGCAAGTACATATTTGACTTTCATTTGGGTAATGAAATTATGAAAGTACAGTTGACCTTGGGTTAAGTAACAATAGAAGTACATTAATATCTTAAGTTTTATGTTTATATTAATTGAGTGATGAAAGCAAGGTTATGACATATGCCTTAGCCATTTTCAAACACTGCCTTTTGGAATACGATAAGGTAACTTTGGTTTACAAGAACTAATTGATTGAAATCGGCCACGTGCGTTAATAGGGGAAGATCAGTCCCTATAATGTGGCCATGAGTTAATTAAAGGAAAATGTTTTATGAAAATAAGTAATTAGAACATATGAGAAGCGGACTAACTAGAAAATGAGAGCTAGCTAAGGGGGCTTTTGCGAATCTTATGAGCAAAAACTGTTAGCATTTTCTTCTCTTTTTACAGATATCTAAGGACCATCATTCCAAAACCAATGCCAAGGAAAGTAGCAATAGCAACTCCAAAAATTCCGGCAAGAATTCCCGGCACAACCAGAGAATCCCATCCTTTAGCCTTAGCCATTCCACAGGCTGTTGTAGGGCCTCCAATATTGGCATTTGAGGCCAGAAGCAGCAGCTTTAAATCAAATTTCAGTAGTTTCCCAAATCCCAGGATCACCCCAAGATGCACTGTTACTTGAACTAGAGCAAACAAGAATATAGAAGGAGCTGTTTTCATTACGTTCCATATGCTCCCACTAGCACCCACCACTGTAAAAAATACCTGTTGCCAAAAGAAAAATATCATATCGGTCTCTCTTTACGTGAATCAGAACATTTTACTTCAATGTTAACCCTGGTGAGTTTGCAATATAAACTTGCACATAAACCTTTCTTAAAGAACACATGAATATGAAATATATGATCTAGATAAACTACATTTGCTATGTTTTGATCACCTGCATCAGAACCAGGGCCATAGAATCACCAGCAGGTGCTAGACGACCAAATAGCATTGGAAATGCAGTTGCTAAAATGACAACTATTGCTGTTATAGCTGGAAGGTTACCTCCTTGAATCTTACACAATTTTGTGAGATATGTAGCAGTTTTACATATCATGAAGGACACAGCAAGTGCTGTAGCAGTCTGTAGCACAGGAATCCTGCCAGTAGAATCGGAGTCCTCCATGTGCATATCAGCACCTGAGATAGTGTCATGTTATAATAGGAGTTTCATAATGTCTTGCTGTAAGTTGTTACATATATAATCATTACAAGAAAAACCAGCAAGGAAAGTTTGAAAAGCAAAATGAAAATCAGAAAAAAGAAATATATGCTTGTCATACTCTCTTACCCACCAAAACAAGGGAAACTTGCATTAATCAACCATAGCATTGTTGGTAAACACATACCAGTAGCTGATCCTGAAGCATCAGGAGGAATTTTAGAGGCCAATGCAAATAGCAGCATGAAATATAGAGCACAAATAACATTGTCTGCAGCAACTCCGGCAGCTACAACGGATGGAGATGTACCAAGTGCCTCCGAAATGGCAACATAATTTACAGCTGGAAAAAAAGGGCATATAAGTAAAAATATATAAAACAGAGTAGGGAAGGCAATTTGATCGAGAATCTATTATGTTTGAAGGTTGAATAAATGCAATATCTTATCCCACTACTCATAATAGCTTTAGCTCATTCATATTTGTATTTTATACAAAAAGAAGAATATCACAAAATTAGAGGAACCACTGAAGCACGCTCCCAGAGTATGGGGTTTAAAATTTAGTTCCTAGAATCTCGATTAGGTGCCAGAGCTAAAACTAATATGAATATTTTACAAGAAACTTACATCCCCCAATATAACTACCCATAAGTGCAGCAGCTATTTTCCAATTATCTTGACCAAGTGATCGCATGGGCACCAGCAGAAAAGCTATTGTAGTTCCCAATATTGTTGCCACTGTCAAGCAGAAAAATCAAGTTAATCCATTAGCATGACGACCCATTACAGAAGAAAGGCTTGCTCATTCTTACACTTACTATATCTTGTATTATCTTAACACAGGAGCAAAAATATGGTTTAGATGCAAACTGAGCAGTGAGCGTATTCAGCTGAAGCTAGAAAGAAAGCCGTTATTAGAAGTTCAGAAGACCAACCATAGAGAAGCAAATTCTCGGTTCCTTTGACATTATGCATGCATTACTTGAAGAGCATTTTGAGTAAAATATACTATGTCAATGTGGAAGTAATAATAACCAATTATGTCAAAAGTTCTGCAGAATTATGCAGTGTAATATGCATAACAATTCTGATGTGTTTATTCTTCAAGTGAAGTGATTTATAGACTGCATATGGGGAGATGAAATTAAAAAACAAAGATTAGTACTTTGAGATGAAAATGGAACAAACATAAAATAAACTTACAGGACCCTGAAACAAGTTAGTCTTTCACTTTGGCGTTAACAACCTTGAATTCAAGTAAACCTCCAATCAATCTCTAGGATTCTATTTCTTCCATCAGCTAACCTAAGATGCAGTTCAAAATGTACGTTTATAGATCAGACTCTTCTTCTTTTTCTATGACTAGATAAATACGAGGAATAAACAAAATTTTCTTGATAAGATAGCAAATGAAACCTTGTTCTAAATTTGAAGATCATCTTAAGCATTACACTTGCAATTTGGCGATGAAAGCAATTTTCCAGCTCTTCTTTACTAGAAAACAAGCACGAAAATAAGCGATATCACTAACATTGGTCATATCCTTGCGGTTTTCTTTTACCTTAATTGAATCTTGCTTCTACTGTGTTCTTAATAGAGAGCATTACAAGCACAAACAGACATGGAGTCAAGCACTTTATGGAGAGAAGTAGAAACTATAGAAAGGATGTAACCTGAACCCAGGAGAAAAGCCAAGAGCAATTTCCCTGTTGAACGGATAACATTACGCAAGTCTGCTCTATACAAGAGCAAAGGAATAGTTAATGGCAGTAGAAACTCCAGAACAACAGAATACGCCGCCGCATCGTAAGGAATGATTCTGAGATTGCTCGCCGCAAGTCCAACCAATGTACTGACCAAGGCCGCACTCACCATGCTCCCAATCTTGGTCCTCTCCGACCTTCAAAATTCAAACAAAACTCAAAAGTCACACAAAAAGCGGTAGCATCTACTGATATGGTGCTCGTGCCCGCCCACAAGAGAGCAAGGGATTACCAGATACCGAAAGCTCCGACGGCGAAGAGAGCCGTCCATGTGCCCCAATGATCGTCCGGCGAAATAATAGGATAGCTCAGATGTGAACGTACTTTTATCGTTTGGACCAAATCAGTATTCTTAAGGTGTATACTACTGCAAGGAGTGGGAATTCTTTTTCTATATGTGCCATAAGAGAGGGTGGAATTTGAGGTGTATCTGGTTGAAAAAGATATGGGGTCATGGCGGGAAGAAGACGACAGGTGGCAGAACGGGATTTGCGGTGACCGAAAAGGAGAACAATGAAGTATCTGTGATGTAAAAGAAGCCATTAACAAAGGTGGAAGAATCTTTCAAAGGGTGTTCCTTCTCATCTGAAGATTCAATTTCAGATTATTATCTTTCTTGATTGTATGTATATATTTGTTGCTTAGCAGCATTTGATAAACTGATGATGCAATGAAGTTACACGTGGCAATAAAAGCTTATCTTTGAAATCAAGAACTGTATTTGCAGTAGAAAAAAATCTGCAAGAAACAAATTTTTTGCTGTTTTTTAAACAGATTAAAAATTAGTAGTAGGAATTTTCACATGAATTTGAAAACTGTAATTCCAAAAGCATAGCCAAGAAATGTAGCAGTAGCTATTCCAAAAATGCCAGCAAGAAAACCAGGAACAACTATAGAATGCGACCCTTTAGCTGTGGCCATTCCACAAGCAGTTGTAGGACCTCCTACATTAGCATTTGAAGCCAAAAGCAATGGCTTCAGGTCAAACCGAAATAGTTTTCCTAATCCAAGAATCACAGAACGATGAACAGAAATCTGGACAAGTGCAAACATGCAAATGCTAGGTGCTGTCTTGATCACACTCCAGATATTTCCACTTGCACCCACTACAGTGAAAAATACCTGTAAATCAAAACTTTCATAAAAAATTCAGAACTTGAAGATAATGTGAATTGAGTAGAAGAAAATTAATTACTGCGTAAATACGGGTCACCTGCATCAGAATCAAAGCTATAGCTTCCCCTGATGGAGATAGGTGATTAAATTGGGTTGGAAATGCAGTCGCCAACATAACAAAAATAGCTGTTACTGCTGGCAATATACCTCCTTGAATCCTAAAATATTTTGTGATAACAGAACCAGCCTTGCAGATTGTGAAAGACACAGCAAGAGCAGTCGCAATGTGAAAGACACAGCAAGAGCAGTCGCAATCTTTAAAACAGGAAGCTTGTCTTTTGACTCAGACTCGCTCTCCATTCCAGCAACTGACAGATTACAAACCAGTAACCATTATCTGTGGATCAAACTCATCTTAAATGAATAATAAAAGAAAATGAGGGGAAGCTAACTATTTCATGGATTTAAGTCACTAGCATAATCAAAATGAAGCATATCTAGAGCTTATCCATGAGAGCAGCTGCTATTTTCCAAATGTCCTGACCTAGTGATCGCATTAGCACAATCCAATATGCAACCACTGTCCCAACTGTGGTTGCAACTGTCATATACCAAGAGCAAAACAAAGGTGAGAGCTTTTGTTACTATACCCACTACAAATCTAAAGCTGCTATGAAATTTAATTACCTGATCCTAGCAAGAAAGCCAAGAGAAGCGACCCGGTAGATCGAATCACGCGATGCAAGTCTGCTCTGAACAGCAACAATGAAACTGCCAAAGGGAGTAAAAACTCCAAAACAACAGAATAAGCTGGAGATTCGCATGATATTATCCCCAAATTGCTAGCTGCGAGTCCAAGTAAGGTACTCACTAGCGCACCGCTCAATGGCTTCCAATCTTAGTCTTTTCCGACCTTAAAATTGATAAATTGCAGAAGCGGATTTCAAAATGATGCTTTGTATCAAACGAAAAAACGATCAAAATTTGAAAGTTTACCAGATACCGAAAGCGCCAGTTGCAAATAGAGTGGTCCAGGTGGCCCATGGATCGGTTGGAGAAATAAGAGGGAAATTCAAATTGGATCTGACAGTAACAGATCGAAGAGAAACTGGGTCTTGGGTGTACAATTGTAGACAGAGAAATGGTCGACTTCTATTAACTAAAGAAAGTGATGAAATCTGTAGCACACGCGAGGCGACGGCGGTTGGTATGACTGAAATGGCATTTTGGCGGGAACAGGTATTTAATCGTTGAATCTCCGGCTTATGCAACTAAGAGACGGGTTTATTTAGGAATGGAAGCTTTGACGCCATTGTCCTCCAGTTGCATGCAATGGAAGACTGACAAAGCAGGGAGCAAAGCTTCCAAGTACATGGGAATGGGAGAATACAACCATTGTTTCTAAGCTATAACAAAAATTTAGGCCGTAAAATTGGGAAGTTATTTAATGACTTTATTACATGTTAACTGTCTTCTAAACTTGCCTCAAGTTATCTGAATCCATGGACGAGCAAAGAAACTAAATTAATTAGCAGATACACATAATACGGTAATAGACCTACTGTTGATGATAATTGAAGACAAGATCTATGAAGCTGGAAACACTAGCCACTGCTTAAAAATGAAACCAGCCTTACATTAAGATCTGAAAATGTTTTGAATTTTCACAAATTATTCCTCTTGTTCTTCCATGCTTCATATTTATGAACCAGAATGTGTCGCTATATTAATGATGGCATTACATGAAATTCTAAATTCCCCAATTTAATTTCATCATCAGGGACTATTTTTACAAGTCCATTCTCATAAGCAAAACTTGCAGGGGGCAAGGAAATCCAGGCTAAAGAATCATCATTGAAGTTTACTATATTGGTACCTCTGCACCCCATCCTCAAAGTAGGCATATAACATACAATACTAGGATGTATCCATATTCTGGTCAGCATATTTGCTCTGTCATTTTCTGCCGGATGAATGGTCGTGATCATCACCACAAGACCCGCTGCCAGCTTGCTTCTGCTTCTTCACAATAGAGCCCTCTTCCTCCAAGGTTCTCAATTTGTTCTTTATTGCAGCTATCTTAGCACTTCTACTCATCTGCCCAGAAATGCCACCGCCAATGCCAGTCTTGTTCATCTCGCATCCAGCTCTAGAAGAATTCTGTGCTAATTCCTCTGAGTATTTCTCACTGGCAAGGCGAACAACCAAAGGACGGCCACAGGCTAATTTTCCATGCATCTTCTCCTTGGCCAATTTAGCTTCCTGCATGCTCACTTTAAATGTGGAAATCAGAAATTTGCCGCAATACAAAGACAAAAGATGCGGATGACTTACCTCTTTGGTACTAAATTGGATAAAAGCAAAGCCCCGTGGCTCCCCACGTTTTGGTCCACGAGTATGCCATAAGAAGTCTTCAGATACAATCTTGCCATATGGAGAAAACATCTTTATCAGCGTAGCCCTGCATGAAATAAAATAAATACATTGACAATACCATATAAATGAAGATTTTGAAATTGTTACAGCAACGTTGATAAATCTCCTTACTCTGTTATTCTGAGATCTAGGTTACCAATGTAAATTCTGCTTTCCGCCTTCTCATCAGTGAAACCATTCAGATCCTGCATTCAGATTTCACAACCAACAGAAAAATGTCGGGATCGCATGACATATCATATGAAATGAAGTATTTTTAAGAAACTGCAAAATGTTTTGGACTTCATGAAGGTCCCATATGAAAATTAAACATGACAAAATAAATATGTATAGATATTTTGGGTACCACAACTTCAGGAAGTACTCAATAAACAGCACTTGTTCTCACTTATAAACCAACCAGAGTTGACTTATCAGATGATCCATAACAATTCAATGAGTTCAATGAGGGAATTCAACATAAATAGATAAAGGAAATGTAATCTCAAAAATGAGCTTACCATATTGGCAAAGCACGAGCAAAAATACTTCAGAACTTCAAATCATTGGCATATCCTGTAGAAACCCGCATTCAAATAAATGTTCAAAAGATAGCTGTAGCTTTCTAATCAACCGCAGAGTTATAGTAAGCAAATATTTGCAGCCCGTAATTAGCTCTTTACATGATGAAGCAAGGTTATTATCTTTGTCCAGAAAAAAAAAAAAGAAAGCTACTGTATGGCGGAATTAGAGTTATTGACAAAGTTGGGATCAAATGTTTGAATCAAAACCCTCGATAATTAGAATTCGTGTCAATTAAACAAGAGATATGTTAATTTTCAAAAAAGCGCAGGAAGCAAAACTCTCTCGCATCTTTAGCAATTAAGAAAAGATGAGAACTTCCTAAGCTAAAAAATTTTCAGGTTTGCTATCACCGTCAGATTTGCAATAAGAAAGAGATGGGCCAAAAAGAGTGCCATACAAAAACCTAGAAATTGGAATTTGGAAACGAAAACAAAATGTTGAAGAAATAATAGGAAAGTTTCGCTTACACAGAGATTGATGATTCTCTGTCGATGGGCCGCCGCTATGCGCTTCTCCGGCGATTGGAACTAGCTAAAGGAAAGGAAGATCTAAATTAAGCGAAGCGACAGATTGATTGTCGTTGGCGTTCGTCAGGGAACGGCGAAAGTGCCAGAGGATTCCTTCGAGATTTGATGCTCGCGAAGCTAGGCAGAAGAAGTACTGTGCAGCTTCCAGACGTCGTTTGAATTATGTTTATGTCACCAAGTTCTAATTTTACGCTAATGATAAAAGTTATGTAGGGCATCTGATAGGTCCATCATAAAATCTCATTCCAAATGAAAATGATAAAAACACGTAATGGAAGGCAGCTTAACTTTTATCATTCTCCATAATTTTATTCTTTTCCTTTTATTTTTCTTATATTCCTTTTTTATCGGTAAAAAAATATTTCTTTTATTTTAGTTTTTGATCAATTACATTAGTACATAGCAGTAAATTAATTTATTGGTTATCATTTGAAAAATAATTTATTGTTAAAAATTATTTTATTGTTTATATTTCACTAATTTAAATCAAAGATTGGAAGATGGCATAATGCGATTTTTTTTTTAAATCCAAAATTATAGAATTGGGCGAATTTCTAATAATTTATGTACTTTGCATCCTCAAACTATTAACCAGTTAAAAATTCAAACTGCTTTTGATTTAACGGAAAAGAAAACAACAATAAAGTCAATGTCATTTTCAAACTATTTATCAAAATGGTGTTGAATTTTGGAACACGAAATTGTTTAAAATTCTCTTCCACTAGACGAGGAATTTGTGTAAAAACGAATGGATTAAATACTCATATGCCAAAAGAAGATATTGGTTATAATATTTGTCATCTTTATCAATCATATTGGCTAATATTAGAGGACTTGATTCTTATATAAATACAAAATTATCGTGTGATTATGTGTTGTTAATGCAAATATAAAATTCAGAATTGTAAATTGGTAGCAAAATAATGTAAGAGGAGTGTGAGAATTTTAAAGCATAATTTCATATTTCAAATTCAATACCATTTTGATGAATAGTTTAAAAATGACACCATCTTAAATAATTACTTTTAGAAATAACACCAAAATTGTCATAATTCGTAGATATTTTAAATTAAGAACAACTCTATCGTAAGAAAAATTGAACTGCAATCAACCAAAATACACATTTGGTTGGGAAAAATAATTAATCATTGATTTGTTGTTTAATTAATTAAATATAATACTACTATTAAGATTGCTTGGTTGAAGATACATGTAGGATTCCAGCTCATACACGTAATGGATACCCGAAAAGGACCCAACTCAGTCCCTAGTGCTGTGATGGACCTACAAAACATGACCAAACTAACGCACAGAAGCTGGTATTCTCCGTATGAACATCCAAACACCGTCTAAAGTAAAGTTAATAAAATTAGTTGTGGTTTGATCAGCATTTTATAAAAATGAAAAGTCATTTATTAAATTCTAATAATCTAACTATAACCACAAAAAATTTAATATGGTAATAAAAATATAGGTTATAATATAATTTTTAACATTTTGATATGTTAGAACGCAAAAAGCTAATTAATAATGTTGTCCAAAATGTTCCTTAAAAAAACAAAACTAGCCGAGCACATGCTTTCAACTACCAAAACCAGCTTGCTTAAATGCTCTCATTCAATCCTAACTAAATTTCATTATATATTAAGCCATAAAGAGAAATATTTAGTTTAATTAATGAATGCTAGTCCAGTTTTTTTTTTCTTTTTTTTTTTCTGAAAGAAGCAAAATAATTCCTAATCCAAGTTTTTAAAAAATTGCAGGTTTATCCCATGGAGCAATATTGGAGAATAGGTAGTAATAGTAAACTAGTTGGTTTGTCCATGGCTGATTTAGCAATTTCTTATCCAATAGCGAAGCAACTAAATATGAACGGAGCAAAATTCATCATTAAACTGGCACCTGTCAAAACCCCAAATGTCAAACCCGAGTGACCCTGTCGTTGTCCTCTTCTTCCCTGTTTCTTCACTTCCAAATCTCTTTTCTACATTCCACATTATCTATCTTCTTATTCTTTTTCATTTTCATGTCTTAAAGGAACAAATTCTCTGGTTTTTCTCTTGAAGGAAACTCGAATTTGGAATGGAAACCAAATTACTTCATTTTCTCTTGTTAACTTTCCTCACTTCAATTACTTTTTCATTCTCTTTTACTCCCATAGATGATTACCTTATTAACTGTGGTTCGCCCACTAACACTTCATTGTACAACCGAATGTTCGTCGCCGATTCTTCGAAATCCTTTTTTCTTTTGCCCGATAAGTCTGTATCACTCACAGACCCCAACCCATCTCCAAATTCGCCTACTTTGTACCATTCAGCGAGAGTTTTCACCTCTGCTTCTAGCTACAAGTTCACCATCAAGAGGAATGGGACTCACTTGGTACGTTTCCATTTCTCGCCATTTGCAGCTCAACGTTTTGATTTTTCTTCTGCAAAATTTAGCGTTTTTCTTAATGGTAATACGGTGTTGAGTGGTTTTAGTACCCATGTTCTTGTAGTTAAAGAGTATGTAATGAAAATTGACGATGAAGTGCTCGATGTTTTGTTTAGTCCAGTAGATGAGTCTGGTTTTGGATTTGTTAATGCTATTGAAGTGTTCTCTGCTCCAAAGGATTTTGTTCTTGATTATGGAGTTAGACTGGTTACTGCTAATCGAATCGATGAGTATCGGAATCTTTCGTCCCATGTTTTAGAGACAATTCATAGAATTAACGTTGGAGGGTCGAAATTGACTCCTTTTAATGACACTTTGTGGAGGTCATGGATTCCTGATGATGATTTTCTAGTTCTAAAATCTGCTGCAAAACGTGCAGTTTCTACTCATACTCCTAATTATCAAAGTGGGGGTGCCAGCCAAGAGATTGCTCCGGATAATGTGTATATGACTGCACAGCAGATGAACAAGGATAATACAACCTTACTAGGTGCAGTATTCAACATTACATGGAATTTTCCTGTTGGGTTTCGAGGTGTTCGACACTTGGTTCGATTGCATTTTTGTGATATCGTTAGTACTTCACTTAATCAGTTGTACTTTGATGTGTACTTAAATGACTACTCTGCTTATAAGGATCTTGATTTATCGGCGCTTACTTTTCACATGCTTGCATCTCCAATCTTCATAGACTTTATTGTAGGTTCTGATGATTCTGGTGCTATAAGTGTAAGTGTTGGACCCTCAGCTATAAGCACTTCTTTGAAGGTCAATGCTATTTTGAATGGGGTGGAGATTATGAAGATGATAAACGTTTCTGATTCCCGGAGTGGATCCAAGAAAAAACATCTTTGGATTGTGCTGGGTTCAATTCTTGGAGGTCTTGCTTTTTTGACTTTGGTTATGCTTGCTGTGATTTTTGTATGTAAACGCAAGACAAAGAAGAGACCAAAGAGAAGCCAGACTGAAAGTGCAGGGTGGACGCCTTTACGCCTATATGGAGGCAGTTCACATAGTAGACTGTCTGAAGTTACAGTCAATGCATCTCCTGGTCCAAATGGGTATCACAGCTTGAGGTTTCCTTTTGCTGATATAAAATTAGCCACTAATAATTTTGATGAGAGCTTAATTATTGGTTCAGGTGGATTTGGTATGGTTTACAAAGGGGTTCTCAAAGATAACACTAAGATTGCTGTAAAGAGGGGTGTGCCAGGATCTAGGCAAGGACTTCCGGAATTCCAGACAGAAATAACAGTTCTATCCAGGATACGCCATCGCCACCTTGTTTCACTCATTGGTTATTGTGAAGAAAATTCAGAAATGATATTGGTTTATGAGTACATGGAACGAGGGCCATTGAAGAATCATTTATATGGTTCAGGTGTTGACCCTTTGTCATGGAAGAAAAGGCTTGAAATATGCATTGGTGCAGCAAGGGGCCTTCACTATCTGCATACTGGTTCAACGCAAGGCATCATCCATCGTGATATCAAGTCTACAAATATTTTACTTGACCAAAATTATGTAGCCAAGGTAGCTGACTTTGGTCTTTCAAGATCTGGTCCATGTCTCGACGAGACTCACGTGAGTACCGGCGTGAAAGGAAGTTTTGGATATCTTGATCCAGAATATTTCAGGAGACAGCAGCTGACAGATAAATCAGATGTTTATTCATTTGGGGTTGTGCTTTTTGAGGTTCTTTGTGCTAGACCTGCAGTGGACCCGTTGCTTGCAAGGGAGCAAGTAAATTTAGCTGAGTGGGCAATGCAGTGGCAGAAAAAGGGCATGCTTGAGAAAATTATTGATCCCCATCTTGTTGGACATATAAATCGAAGCTCCCTGAAGAAGTTCGGAGACACAGCAGAGAAATGTTTGGCTGACTATGGAGTAGACAGACCAACCATGGGTGATGTGTTATGGAATTTGGAATATGCACTTCAGCTTCAGGAGTCCGGACCATCAGAACCGTGCGAGAATAGCAATACAAATGCTGAGGAACTCTCATCGCAATCATCAGTTCCTCACGGTTCATCAAGCAGAAATGACCATGATGTTCTTTCAGACATAACAACCGGCAACGTTTTTTCGCAGTTGATGACCAATGAAGGCAGATAGATATCCATAGGAACAGTCCATGCAATGGAGATATTCTTCAAGAAACATTGAACTTGTCACTGCCTTTTCAAGGTTTTGTTATAGTCTACATGAGAATGACTTCATGCTGCTAGAAAATATGTAAATTGAAATAGAGAACCTTACAATTCTTATCAACACTTAGTTTCATACTGCAAAAGGTAATGAAAAGGATAATAAACCAATTTCGATCAAATTTCTTGCCTGCATTTTATTGTATTGATTAAAAGAATTACCATTGTAGATGTCCACTATACAGCAACTTCTTTTTGTATCATTCATTCCACTTCCAAATTATGGAGTGATGGCTATTGACTTTCTTAATTTTATGGGCATCATGTTGAACCATTGCACACTCCATCCAATCCAATCATTTGAGGTTTGTGGGATGGAATAGGCAACGCACACACAACACAAGGGCTCCTTTTTTAAATTATTATTTTTGATTCTTCACGAGTTTTCCAAAGATTTGATTGAGTATCCAATATCTATTATGAGGCTTTTTTTTTAGTGAAAACATATAATAAAGGTGATTTTAATATACAAAAGAAGCAGCTGGCAGAAAAGAAAAAAAAAATCATAAAAATGTGTATTTATTTTAAACTTAAAGAACCGCCTGAACTAGAACCTGTAATTCCAGCAAGGCTATAGAGGGCCCCCTTTGGGTTGTAGTTTCAACTTTCAATAATGGAGCCCATTGAGTCATGAGCGGCTTAAAGTACCCTACCCAGAAGATGCAAATCTACAATTTTCAAATTAAAATTACTTCTAATTCAATAAATTTAGGAATATTTGAATTTGAATCCAATAATACGCATCTTTGGGATTCCAAAATATGTTAAGTTGCAATTTTTGGAATCATATGAATTTTGGTTGTGCAAATAACAGTGAAGGAAACACTATACGGATTCATTTTGGTCCATTGGGGATCACATGGTTTGGACAGAAAGTCAACAAAAATGAGTTTTGACTTTATTAAATGGAATCTGATAAAATTTGAATGACTTGATTTTGATTAATATATTTTTTTAAAGTAATTGATCGATAAATTTGAACATATGCGTAAATTTAGTGAGTTAAATTAATGTTATTTTCATAAATTTTTACTGCTAAGATTTACTATATAAGTTCATAAATTAATTAAAATTTTTATCTTAAAATAGGTTTTTTTTAAAAGTACTATCCCTTTAAAATACGTCACTTTTTTTTTATCGGGTAAGGAGGGAGGATCGTTTTAGTTTTGGACTTGTGTTGATTTAGGCGGTTAAAACTACCAAGTAAAAGCAAAGGGCATAAAGGAAATTACGTATCCATCGGTCGGCGTGTCTCCTAGTCAATAAATAATTGCTCGCGTGACTGGGACCCACTTATCCAACTCAGCGCAATCATGCTTGATTAACACTGAAGTGGTAGACAGTTGTAAAAAATACCGGCTACTTTTGCAATTTCCGACATCTCCAGGGGCAATTTTATAATAATTCTTTTTCCTAAAAGATATCCCAAAAATTAAAAAAGAAGATTATACAAAATATTTTTCAATTTTATAATATGAAAAACAAGCTTATGAGTGCAAAACTCTCCAACTAGAGGAAAACCCAACCCGAAGAGAGAGATCTCAGACTAACTTTCTTGCGTTTTCCTGGAAAATTTGTGTAGTACATTCAAATTAGATTTCAGTGAAGAGCGAATACAGAAAGTGAGGATTCTCTGTGTCTGTAATTGAACACAGAGAAAGAGGAGAAATAGGAGGATTTTGAAAGGGAAGCAGACATTAGAGGGAAGAGGAAGAAGAATATAGAGTGAGGAGTTTGTTTGGTATTAGAGATTACAGAGAGAGTTTGAAGAAAATAGGAAGTTTCAAGTTAGGGTTAGGTTTAGGGCTTTGTTGATTAAGATGACGGATGTGATATTGCATATATATGATGTGACAAATAGTGGGTCGGAGAAGACCAACAACACCATTATGCAGATCAACAAGATCTTCAAAGACGGTATTGGCCTTGGCGGTATCTTCCATAGCGCCGTTCAGGTCTTTTTCTGTTCTCTTTCTCTGTATTCATGTATATTTCGCGTGTTTTTATGTATTTTTGTTGAATTTTTGGTGTTGCTTTGCAAAGGAGTTACTGGAATGGGATCTAGAGTTTTTATCTGATTCTCAAGTGGTATTGTAGGGGGAAAATGAGTTCGTCTGTTGGAATTTTGCTTGATTTGATTGTAGTAACAGTTATAGAATATTCTGGAACTGTGTGTGAGATCCAAGGCTTTGGTTCTTTACTTAATTGCTCATTAAATTCTCTTGTGGAACCGTCATTGTCAATTAAAAGGAACAGTGAACGGGTTAGTATTGGAAGTTCAGGTTCTGTGGCGTGTACTTGGTTTCTAGTCTAGCAGAGGTTGTAGCTTCTTTCAAGAGTCTTTTAATCTTTTATGCGTTTGTAAATTATTGATTTGTTAGTCATTATCACTTAGAAACTAAACTTAGTAACTAGGTTTCTGTTTTGCATGATAACACTTTCTACCGTGGAATAGCTGAGAGCTGAGTTCTTGTTTTTATATGACTTTGAGATTGAGAAATTCACATTGTTGATGTAACAGAGAGCGATGGATTACCCTTTCTTTTTCTCCCACTCAGTTTTCTTTATTTTTGTTGGTTAATCTATTTCCTATATTGTTGCTGCAGTTGGTACAATCTGTAGCAAAAAATGCTATTGTAGAATTAGGATTGAAGATGGTTTTTGTCATCACATGGCTGCTTCAGTTTCATAGTTGTAATTTTTTTTTTTCAAATTATTGTCCCCTGCAACTCTTATTTGATTTGGTTTTACTTACTGTATCATTTGTCCTCTTTCTTAATATCTTCCTGGTTTCAATTTTTAAATTGTGGAGAAATGACAATCCATTTTCTTATTGTGGTCTGGTGATTAATAGTTTTCTTTGTCGATGAAAGTAAATAGCTCAGTATTTTAAGATGATGGGGAATTTTGAGGCTCAGTTCAGTTTCAGCGTGTAAACGTATTTTGTTCTGGTGCAACATACTGTTTTAGAAATGATGTTGATGGGGAAGCAACATTTGTTTAACAGTTTCATATATATAGCATTGTGATTCTTCTTTTTCTTGTCTGATTGTTGTTCTCCAGTTTATGCATTTCTGTTTAATAGATGACTGCCGCCAAAGAATTCATGTGGCATACCATATATCGTAGCAATATGAAGAGTCATTTGGAATTTCAATTTTCCAGTGTGTAAGGCTTGGTTTTGTCAAGATGGAAGTCTTCAGTGTGAAGAAATTTTGTTCATATTGTACGTGCACTGTGTTTAAAGTCTTCATTTATTGATTCTAGTGGGAGACAAAAGTTAAAAGGATTTTTTTTAAGCAGTGAATTAAGGTTAATTAAGAGTATGCAACTACGTTTTGACTGATGATATGTAATGAGTTTGAATCTTCATCATTTAGTAAAATTTTGATTAGAATTTCTCTGCCACACCTATTTCTTTTTGGTTGTATTTTATGTCTTAATCACATTTTGAGCATGAGCTTCTATATTTCCTTACTTCATTATCCCATTGTTCACAT
Source organism: Croton setiger (assembly GCA_948099555.1). Classification (NCBI taxonomy): domain Eukaryota; kingdom Viridiplantae; phylum Streptophyta; class Magnoliopsida; order Malpighiales; family Euphorbiaceae; genus Croton; species Croton setiger. The sequence goes on along the minus strand of CANUEY010017208.1, from coordinate 8,280 downwards.
GTGCTTAGTTGTTATTTTAATGTTTTAATATTGTCAAGTTATGCTGAACTGTAAAACATAGTCTCAATAAATTTTTTTGCTATATGTGATAGGTTTATGGAGAAGATGAATGGTCTTTTGGGTTTTGTGAACATGGAACTGGAGTTTTTAGTTGTCCCTCGAGAAAAAACCCAATGTATACATATCGTGAGAGCATTGTGCTTGGAAGAACAAACTTTTCTATCTTCAAAGTGAATCAGATTTTGAGGGAACTCAGCAGAGAGTGGCCTGGAAGTGCATATGATTTGCTGGCCAAAAACTGCAATCATTTCTGTGATGAGTTTTGTGAAGGGCTTGGCGTGCCAAAACTTCCAGGTGATTATTTTGCATTATGTTCAGCTTATCTAATATCTTGCTGCACTCACGTTTAAATTTGGTAAGCTATTTTTCTGGATCTTTGCCCTTGTTCGGTTCTTGTTTTTGTCATTACTGGTAGCTCATGGAGCTGCTCAAGGCTGTTTTTTTTTTTTGGCCTATTGGTTCTGTTTTTAAAATTATCTGCTTTACCAAAACTACTAGAAGTAAATTCTGATTGCATTTTTCGTTTTTTGTGCTTGGTTAACCTATTTTGCTTTCTGGTTCAATAAATAATTTGTGGTGTTAAATGAACCTTGTTTCATTTGGTGCATATTCTTACTGTTTGTTTAACAGGTTGGGTTAATCGTTTTGCCAATGCTGGTGACGCAGCTTTGGAAGTTGCAGGAAATACAGCTATACGGGTGAGATATGCTATTTCTTGATTTATTCATCTACGATGATATCATCACTTACTACTTTACTCCCATGTTGATGTGATTGTGGTGTGTTTCCTTTTAACCTCTTTTTAATTATTTAGCATTTCCCCTCTGGAACAAAGCGGTATAAAGCGATCATTTATGCTTTAATCATACATGCAGTGCATCTTATCGTCTTCTATGTATATGTAATTCATGTATCTAAGTTGCAACTCAAAACTGTTGTTTTCTTGTCGAGTCTGTGTTTGATGGGTGCAGCATTTTCTTGGTGCAATGTGTTTCTGTCTGCTGTTTTTGGTAGACTGGATGTGGACTGTACTCAATTGAATATGCCTGTAATCTCTTATTTGGCTTTTCATCATGTTGCATATGGTTATATTTTCATTGATGTTTGGGCATGGATTGCAGTTAAGACAAGCCAAGACAGAGATCGTATCAGCTAGCAAAGTAGCATACAGATTCCTTGTAGGGGTTGCTTCGAACAATGGGACTGCTTCAGATTCACCAGGCAATTCAAACAGAGGAAGCCCTAGATTTCAAGCAGCTTGGTTTAAAAACCTCATCAGTTCTGGTGCCAAACCTTCTAGTAGCACAGATTCAGACAATCATGATGAAGACACACTTCTTCATCAGCAAAATGACCAATCAGATTTACCATTGCGGCAGAATTCTCTACAGCGGGAACCAGAACTATCAAGACAACAGAATTCAAGGGCATGATGTATAAGGAGAGGACAGCATGTTGTGAAAGGCAGTATTGCTAGTTGTGCTGGTTCAAACATGCAATAGACTGCAGCTACAGTCATTCGGTGTGTATCAATGTAAAATTTACGTGTGCTTTTTTCTGACTGGATTTTACTTGTTGAGGCCTAAAGGACGATGAATATATACATTGGAGGGGCAGTCAATCTGAAGTGCGGATCTTTCCGTTGGGGTATGGTCAATTTTCAGAGCTTCAAAGCTTTCACCTGATGCTATGGGCAACCTTGTTTCCATGTGCTGTTTTTCTTTTCTTTTTTTTTTTTTTTTTTTTTTTCTGAACCCATAGATCATTGAGATGGAAGGTTGTAATATTAAATGTATCCTTGTTTGCAAATTTGTCAATCTGTTGAATTATGTTACAAATTTACAGTCATGTTGGCCGGCTCGAGAATGGACTTGCCAACTGCCATTTCAATTAAGTTGCAAGATAGTATGTGTATGGCGGAGTTGATGGGTTTTGATTTGAGAACTAAGGTTGCAGGTTGGAGTTTAGCCACTGCCTAGCTATTTTTTATCCTCTTTAAGTACTCTACGTTCCTTCTAACCTCCTGATTGACCGTTTAGTAAGAAAACTAACTATTTAAAAACTATTCCTAATCCCTGTCATAGCTTAGAATGGTAACTAGACTTGAAAAGAGCATTAGAGGAGAGCCAAAAGCAAGCGTAGATCAGCTTCAGCGTCGCATATACTGTCTACATCTATTCCTGATCCCTGTCTCGATCAATTGTTGCTGGTGGAGGAGAACGTCTGCGTCTACATCATCAAAACTTCTCCTTCCACTTCACCCAACAATTAGCAAACAATGAAAAAGTCATTTTGAACTCAAATTTTTCTATATATATATGAATCCTACGACATTACAAATTTGTCTGATTCCATCTTAATTATCCAATAATAGTAAAAATTAAATTCATTCAGGCAATGATATATCAACTGCCTGATAGCATTTCATTTTCAAGTCATGAACAACAATTCATCATCACCGAAAAAAGAGCTTTTAGAAGGAACAAAGACAATAAAGAGCAAGATATCTGCACCATTCTTTTAGCATAGAAGCAGCCACATCCAGATCTCATAAACAAAATATGGAAGGGAAAAATTCAAAACGAATATATACAAACACATTATTTAGAAGTAAAGATCACGATGCAATTGAAAGGCAGTAGAGTGATTTCTCTATCATCCTAGCATTCCATTGAAGACAATTGTGTCGACATGTGCATCTTCATCAATCTGGAGTGATGAAACGGCCTGTGCTGCAATAAGACCAGCTGAAAAATCTGTAGAGCCCCAACCTCCATCTTCTAAGTATGGTGCATGCCCGTCACTTCCTAAAGACCCATATGACCAGTTGTTGTTTTCCATGTCACTCCACTCACCTCCAGTTACACATGCATTAGAAATCCACCCAATTCTTTCATATGAATGTCCTAAGTGGCCCTGATGTGGAAGGCATGCCCTCTGCTCATCCATGAAGAGATTGATGCTGCTGCCACAATCCTCCCAAGGATTGAAGCCATCTCCTTTGTTTAGCACAATTTTACGTGGATCATCAGAGTCCTCACCAAGTAACACGTGCAGAGCAACAGCTTCTGCTATTGCAGCACCCTCTTCATCAAGCCTTTGTTGCTCTTCCTTTTTCTTCTGCTTCTTCTTCTCTAGTTCAGATATGATGGCTGCAGAAGTAGCAAGAGCTTTCTCTAAGCGCCTCTTCTTCTTCTCAGCCTGTTTCAGACGATCCAGCTCCCCTTTCGCCTGCTTCTTTTTCACTTTTCTCATAACAGGTTGCACTTTATTACACGCTATGCTATCCATGATAACTATGGACCTATATATATTATCCTGTTTCCTCTACCTTTTTACCTTAAAACGAGAAATCCTCTAAAACGTGTACATTTCACTATAATTTTGTTTTCTTCTCTATTTTCTTTTGTTTTTGCTTTTTTCAAAACTAAAATAATTACTACCTAATTTCAGTATAGAAAACTTGTAAAAATATTAGAAACCTCAGAACTACACCCACTCTGGTCTGTAGGAGTACCTCATTTTTCGAACAACACAATCCCAGACAGAAACAACAGGAGACAACAATAGAGAAAAATGGTATGCATTGACAGACTCAACCCCTGGCACCATTCTTCCTAATTTTCCACAGCCGCTGCATCTGCCCATCTTCTGAACCCCAATAGAACCACAGAACTTAACGGAACTAAGAGAGCAACAATTATGCCTGTTCAAGTAGCTCACATCGCATTCCTTGCTGCATAATAATAATAAAAAAAAAAAGAGCACGAGTCAAGAGAACAGAATTTCAATCTATAGTATGCGCAACCCCTAAACAATACCTCAGTCAAACATATGATTACTTGCACTGAAACAGATTCCATAATTAAACATTAGTATAATCTTTCTTATCAGATCCCAAAGCAATTAAGCGCAACACATCTAAGCAAAATACAGTAGAATACGTAGAATTAGAATAATAGTCTTCACTCTTAAATTAACTAGTAATTTAATAATATATATGTTTCAAAGTTTTAAATCCCAGCGAATTTTACTCTTTAATTTTCTCGGAAAACGAAATAGGGACAAAAGCGCGAAAAGAATTCCGGCAATCAGATCGGAGGCAATCGTTATTGTTCTAGGAATTCGATTGAATCAAATCTAAAAAACCTCATTACCTCTAACCTCTTAGTACAAAAAACATGGAATCAACAAACAATAGTCACTGAGCCACAAGATGATATATATGGACATTGGATCCAAGTACATATTATACTAAAACAAAACAAAGTATTCTATAATGATGAATCGTACAAAGAGAGCCAATCAGCCAGAATCCAAAACAATAATTGACAAAAATCGAACATAAAAATGAGCAATCGAACCTTGTTTCAGTGGTAGAGAAGCTTCCTCCTCGCACGACGCATAGACACAGGCGAAAAGATGAAGACTACAATTACAGCCTACGCAGAGTGTTTGGATCTAAAGAAAGTGAGGAACAGAGAGAAAAAAAGGAAGCAATGGAGAGAGATAAAATAACCGTATATCACATGAGACGGGTGAAGAAGAGAGTAGGAGACAGAGGACGAGGGCAAAATGACTTTCACGAATGAGAGTAAGCCACGTGTCCAATGACAGTTTGGCGGACGCCGATGTAAAAGCAAGACGAGGGTAAATATGGAAAATCAGAAGTTTCCAATGTATGGTGTCAGTGGTTACGTGGCGGATGTTGAGATGGATGATTAGATAAGAAAAGTGGGGCCCCTGGTTTAAGAAGAATAAAGAAATGGCAACGGCACCCGTTGGATTAGGTTTCTTGTTTGGGGAGCAATTAGTTGAAGGGTCGAGATTCCAGATCTGAATTAGCGTCATGTTGTAAATTTACATGCTTTATCATCATGGTATTAGAAGAAGTGATCAAATTGGCTAGGCAAACGCAGCTTCGCTATCACCTCAAGTCAATTCATAAACAATTATCATCACAAAATGACCAATGAGCCCAAATACTTTTGGTTCAAGTCTTATGGGCATTTGGCCCAACTGTTTTGAGGCCTAGGGCTCAGAATAAAGGAAAAAAAGTGCCCCAGTGTTATGTTTCTCCAAGTTCTTGGTTTACGGTCTCAAATTGGCCATTTCTTCCTCTGAATTGATGCTTGGATCCAATCAGATGATCTTCTTCTTCCTTTGGATCTAAAGCATTCTTTATCTTCAAAATGCTATGTCTAAAACCCTTCCCTGGTAATCATAGTCCCTCTTTTTTCCACTTTTGTAGTACATTTAAACCCGTAATTCCCAAAACCCAAACCCTAAAACCCTCGAACTCTCATTCTGCGGTACAATCCGTTCTCCAATGGAACAGAAAGCCTGAACTAGCTGGAGAGACCCCGCGTGTTGTCGTTATAACCTCCGGCAAAGGTGGAGTCGGAAAGACAACTACCACCGCTAATGTCGGCCTCTCACTAGCTCGCCTTGGCTTCTCTGTAGCTGCGATCGACGCCGATGTCGGTCTCCGAAACCTCGACCTTCTCCTCGGTCTTGAAAATCGCGTTAATTACACTCTCGTTGAGGTGATGAACGGCGATTGTCGCTTAGACCAAGCTCTAGTGCGTGACAAAAGGTGGTCAAATTTCGAGCTTTTATGCATCTCGAAACCTCGTTCAAAACTCCCACTGGGATTTGGTGGGAAAGCATTGGTTTGGCTAGTGGAGGCACTGAAAACCAGACTAGAAGGTTGCCCCGATTTCATAATCATCGATTGTCCGGCCGGAATCGATGCAGGATTCATTACGGCCATAACCCCTGCAAATGAAGCAGTACTCGTGACAACACCAGATATCACGAGTCTCCGAGACGCCGATCGAGTGACAGGGCTTCTGGAGTGCGATGGGATTAGAGATATAAAGATGATAGTGAATAGAGTGAGGACGGACATGATCAAAGGTGAGGACATGATGTCAGTGCTAGATGTGCAAGAAATGTTGGGATTGGCATTGTTAGGGGTTATTCCAGAGGATTCAGAGGTTATCAGAAGCACCAACAGAGGCTACCCACTTGTGTTGAATAAGCCTCCTACATTGGCTGGTTTGGCCTTTGAGCAGGCTGCTTGGAGACTCGTTGAACAGGATACTATGCAGGCTGTTATGGTAGAGGAAGAACCCAAGAAACGTGGGTTTTTCTCCTTCTTTGGAGGATAGCCATGGCCTTGTTAAGGGACCGGACTGTAAGTGATGAAAGTTATGTACAGTATGTTTTGATTCTTTCCAAATGATTTTGAATTTTAGTAAATTTTTGTGAGAGTCCTTTTTAGGAGATGCTAATTTTGCATGCATTTGTTGTTCAATGCGGTTTGTTTTTGTATTCATTTTGGGTAGAAAGTAATTCACTGCCTTTATCTGTGAAATGGTCGACTTTGGTGCTCAATTATAGTTTTTCATCATGTTTATGTTTTTATGATTTTAAATCTTTCAGCCTCTCGTTATACTATTGTATTAATTGATTGAGATTTTGAGGGATGATGAGCAAGTAAATTATTCTCAATTCTAAGTTCATTTGATTACCTCTCTAAATGTAGATTTTGAAGCATACAATCACATGATCACGCACAGAATGAATGTTTCAGTGTGTTGGTTCATCAGAAATTGCACAAACTGTCAGAATGACGATCAATTAGCTAAAATTGGTGTAAATATGTAGAAGTTGGTCTAAATAATCTAGTTTCTGATTAATCAGACTAGTTTCTGTTCTGAGTTCACTAATTACTATACAATCTGCTCGTGCATATTGTCTGATAAATAATTCTGCTCTGCTCGGATGAACACTTCCAAGATTAGTGCATGCAAAAGAATTCCATCTGAGCGCGTGATATGAGCTTTATCTATCAGCGCAATAATACATTAATGGCTTCCTGTCCTGTGAATCAAAACAGCAGAAAAACTGACCAGTGTCTCTTTCTCTAGGCCGCACTACAAATCTCAAATGGGATGCAGATTGAATTCAGAAAATCAAAATATGAGCATTAGCTGTATTAAGATATTCATTTGCTTGTACAAAGAAATGACATCTCGTAATGTTCGATTCTAACGAAGATCCCAAAGCCATTTATTCAAATCTCAAATAGGCGGCAATGGATTACTACGAAGCACTGAATCAAAAGAAGCTAAACCATCACTAACATCATCCAATAAACCAAATTCATTTCACCTCCCACACTTATACTACCAGTAGAACAAGTACTACAACAAAGAGAATGAAAAATACCTATTATCGGATGAACCCAAAGAATAATGAGGCATCTCTTGCTGGTATTTGACGACATCATCCTTTCTCTACTAAGAGAAATGAATGAGTTCCTCGCCACTTTTTTTCTGAAAGGAGTATGTGCTAGAGAAAGAGGGGAACGAAGAAGAGGAGCTCGCGCCCATTTGGAAAATTGAAGAACAGTATATGCGAAACCAAACTCCTTCATGTTAAACTACTGGGTCAGAGGCCCAATGTGGCCCCGTGGGGCAAGATTTTAGAAAGATGACATAAATGACTTGTTTTAACTAAACCAACCATCAAGTTTTCGAACATTAAAATATTGGTGCCAAGTTTCAATACTCATTCAATCCGGGTAGGATTACTAAGAGTGACACCTACCAAATTTTTACACAATTTTATTTCCAAAATTTGAACTCGAAACTTCTGATTAAACTAGAACAGTTGATGTATATGTTCATTGGTAACAATTCTTTTTAATAATAATATAATTTTATTTTTTGTGAAATGGGTAAATTGGACATTTCATTGATACAATAGGTCATTTTTAGTTAAGGTTTTTCTCTTTTTCTATGGAGCACCCGCACCTTCACCATAGCCACCACCATTAAATTTTTCTCGTAGGCACCGCGAAAATAGCCATTACTCGCTATCTTCATCCTCTGAAGAAAAACAAAAAGGAATAAGAAATAAAGGTCCTTATTTTAATTAATAATAACATGGATTGAGTATTAGTTTAATTCCTATTTGAGCTCTTTTTTTTTTTTAACATATAAAGAGTTAGGGATGTGACTTGGTATAAAAAATATAAATGGTCTTGGTACTATGACTGGACAAAACATTAGGAAGGTTAAGGTATGTTCATCTATATTGACCCTTTCCACTTTTATGAGTCCACTAGTATTTTGTTGACACGTGTTATTATTAATAAAATTATAACTGTTTACATTAATTATATATATATATATATATATATATATATAT